>APFE031502952.1:0-10338 GCA_000404065.3 Pinus taeda | reverse complement strand
CACTGGTTTCACTCCATTTCAACTAGTCTATGGACTAGAGGCTACCCTTCCAATTGAGTGTGAAATCCCTTCATTAAAATTAGCCGTCGAGCTACTTCCCAACACTACCCCATTAGAAGAACGTCTCCTTTATCTGGAACATTTAGATGAGACTCGACGCCTAGCTAATTTGGCCATTGAAACGCAGAAGAAGCGAGTCAAATCTCGCTTTGACCAGACTGTACATCCACGTTCTTTTAACGAGGGAGACTTAGTTCTGCTGTATGATCAGGCAAACGATAAGCTAGGACCAGGAAAGCTTGAATCCATGTGGCTAGGCCCTTATATTGTCAAGAAAGCTTTGGAAAAAGGGGCCTATGAGCTAATTGATTATGAAGGGAACCCTCTCGCACAGCCCCGGAACGGGCTGTATTTGAAAAAGCACTATGCGTGATGCTAGTACGCTTTATTTTGTATGTACATGTACTCTAGCAAGTGTGTTGTGTATGTGTGTTAGAATTTTATTAGACTTGATTGTCACTTATTATGTCTTTCGCTTCTTGTGCAGACGTCTAATACGCCTTATATTGGTTTCGCTGATGGTGCCTGTCGCAGTACTCGTAACTTGTCCTCTGCGGCATGGGTGATTTAAATGTCCCTCATTTGTGAGCTGATAGAGGTCTTCATGGTGTCTGTTTGTGTCGCTATCAACGATAATGTGTCGGTCCGAATATTGTGCCCGTAATCGAATTCTCCTTAACTGAAGCAGATTAATCTTATGGCATCTCGGGCATTGGTTGGTAAAACTGGATTTCTAACTGTTGTCCTCCAGCTCAATAGGCGTAGTATTTCCGTCGGAAGGACCTAATATTCTTAAGGTTGTATTTTACGGTGTTAAGATTGTTAGAGAGGAATTTTAGAGTTTAATTACATTCAAATATTCCACGACAATTAAACACATTCTGATGCGATTGGGCTAATATGTATTAGATAGACATTTGCGAAATTTGTAAATAAAACATTATACAAGCAGCACATGAAAACACAATAAGAAACCATAATCATATGTATATATATATATATGTGTGAGTCAAAATGTTCGCGCCCTGCGCGTTACAAAAAATAATACATGTCCATACAGCTGCTGACAGCGTGCTCCTCAAAAAATATGCAAAAAGGAAACCTAGGCATCTAATCACGGTGATGCTCATGATAGCATGTCGCCGCTCGCACCAAACGTCTTAACAGACGATGGACACGAGTAGATACCCCCACCGTGTGCCTCTGATACACTCTAGGCACGTCCGCCAATTTGCCGTAATCTAGAATGCCTCGAGTAAGTGCCTCGAGGTTCTGGACGAGATCATCCTCACCCTCTATCTGAGGGTCCGCTGCAGGTTGTGCTCTTCGCACATTGTGAGGCAGGTCAGCTGGTCGCTCTGCACCAACATCTGTATACATATATAGACACTGTAAGAGATAGGCATGTATTAACAAAAAAACTTAAATACATAAAAACATTAAAAAACAAAGAGTTCTTACCTAGCTCCTCATCCCAGTCCTCTCCGTCAGGCAGAGGGAGATCGGGATCTCCAGTGAAATCCGTGCCCGCATAGGGCCAGTCCTCAACGACGATCATCTGGTGTCGGAGCCAGATAAAGAACTCGGGTTTCCAGGACATTTGTTGGCCCCCCCCTCCTCTGCGCATAAGTTCTTCCCATCGATGCAACCATGGTTCCCTCAACACTGGGTCTGCCACTATTCCCCCGGGTACCCGGAAGATCGGCAGTCGCTCTAGAAAGAAAGTCACCACGACCGACCCATATCCAAACTGTTTGTTTCCATCTCGCTTACACTTGGTAAGTTGCCGTTTAATATTGGTCGTCACCGTCGTGGCCCAATCAAACAATGTCGGATGGAGACATTCAGTGGCCAGCAGCAAATGATTTTTGCTGGCCTCATGGGGCGCCTGTATCCCAGTTGCCCGGGTAATGGTGAATAAAATGACTCGTAGAACCAAGTTGGGCACCGTGTTGATATCTACCTTCTTGCTGTTTGCTCCAAACCGTGCTCCAGGACACACTCGCGCCATCACTTCCCCTATCTTCTCCCCAGAAAGCTGACTACCTGTCAAGATAGGCCGTGCACCTCGCCGCGACAATCCAGTGATAAAATAGACATCGGAAACATCCAATTCCAATGTCTGGTCCTTCAGGCGAAATACCTGATCCTCTACATCCCAAGCATCTACTATGAAGCGTAGTAGCTCAGGTTGTGCACGTAAGTATGAATTATGGAAGAATTTTTTCAATCCACAGTCTCTTAGAGCATTCATACAATCATCATCCTCCAATGCCAAGGCATAAACTTCATTATGCTCTCATTCCTTCCATTCTAGAACCATTTTTGGCAAAACCCTGCAACCAAAGGCAAAATTTCAATTGTTAGATCATTAATGAAACATAAATTGAAATAAATTTGTAATCTTCACAGTCCAATATGTTGAAAAAAGATGTCGCGCCAACCTTTAGGGATAAATCACCATTGGCACGGTCCCGTGCAGGAAACCCGCGCCAATGGCGCAACCCTAAAATTTTGCAAATCCCCTTGCAGGGGGCTGAATTATGGATCAAAAACTTGAAAAATGGAATGAAAACAGAGCTAGGGATGAGGCCTCTTAATTGTTGCAGACGGCGGCTCGAATGGTCTCCTGGATCGATCGCAATCAGCAGTTGAAATTTGTACCAAAAACTCTCCAACAGTAAACTCACAAGGTAAAAAGTGAAAAGTAAATTTATTTTTTACTATTTTACTATTTATAGCATTATTTTGACCTAAAAATACATTAGAAATGATATTTTTTTAGTATTTTTAGGATATTTTTATGTCGAAGTGGGTTTTACGCTGTTTTTTGAATGATGACAGGGCTTGGTGCAACTCAACGCAACCAAACGAGCTTTTTTTTAACTTTTTCAAGCTCGGTAAAACATGAGAAAATGTTGCCTTACGGTCTGCTTTCAGCTCTTTTCCTGACCTTTTAAAGAGGAAAAGATTGCCGAGTTATCCCTCTTGGCTCGTTAAACGTTACTAAGGGGCGGTCGTCTTAAGTTCTTTTATCGACCGTTAAAATATAAAAGATTACCGGGTTTTTGTCGTTTCAAACTCGTTAATGGTTACGAAACGACGTGGTTTTGATTGCTTTTCTACTTTTTCAGGTCGAAATCACTATTCATGAAAAGTGCTACTCGATCGTAATGGTCGGGCGGTTCTTTCGGGCATTATTTTATACTTTTTCGGGCCCGAGAGACACAACTTTACGAAAAAGGACACCCTTGGAGTTTCATTTTCTGCTGTCTTTTCAAACTCTCTAAACATGAAAAGACGCCGAGTTCTTCCTTTGTCAGACTCGTTAAACCCTGATGACATCGGATCTTGTCGAAATGACACGCCACAAGCATATGCTATCCCCATCAAGCTTGTTAAAAATAATTGGGGTACTCGCCAGAAATGGTGGGGGAAAAAAGAAAATTTTGGGAACCATAATTATTGTCGTGTCGGCAGTATGTCGCTCTTGAACATGGCACTTCTCTGCTTTCATGTCGGGGTGGGGATATCTCATCTCATTTTTCACTTGCCTCCGTGGGTTTGGGTAATCCTATTTGACCTCTCATCTGCTCACTGTCTCGTCATCATGACCTCTAATCCATTGATGTCAAATACTGCCAATTCCACTATCGTGCCGCCGATATGTTCAAGAGAAGTTGACCTCTGAAAGAAACAACCTCTGTCTGGTAGTTCATAAATCTTAATTCACAACATTGTCTCTTCCTGTCTCATGTCGATGATGTGGGAAACATTATGGCCCACCTTCGACGAAGATCACTTCCTGTCGACTTCAGCTCATTATCCAGGAAAGTTACCTAGAGACCCCCTTCCGGTACCTTGGAGCCTGCATGCCTCAATGGCAGGTTCTTCGTGTTCGACGCGAGGTTTTCATCATTGGCCTCCGATTGGATGACTATACGGGTGTTCGACATCAGCTCATTTATTCACACGCCGCAGACTGTACCTATAGTACCTTGAGGGCCATTGTCATTATTGGTGGTACCTCTCACGTCTGTTAACAGCTTTCATCATTGGCTAGTAATCAAACGATGTTCATGCATGTTCGACTTCAGCTCACATGATCACATGCTTGAACTTGTACTTCTGTTCGGGTCGAGGTGGAGCGCAAGACCCTGGATTGTGTCTGTTGTAATCCAGGTGTGATTTTTGATACATGACTCGTTCATTGGATGGCTGCGACCATACCTGAGTCAATTCATTGATCCTAACAAGATGGCTGCGTCCATACTATGGATCTAGATATCATGTACTCTCTTATGGATGGCTGCGATCATGCCATGTACATCATGTATTTGAACTATCAAATTGTATCTCTCAATGCAGATTCTCGGAAGCAGCTATATATGTTCTTGTAAAGCATTTCACCCCTCTCTCTCTTGGGCCTCATGCTTTAGGGGGCATCTGTTACACAGTAATTTGTCATCGTTGGTCACCGTCCCTGTTACCCTTGTTTTCGTACATTGGAGGACACATTTCGGGACCTGTGACCAGTGACATAACCAAAAAACACTTGCATTGTGTTCCCCTGAGTATGTACTTCATGTTCCCTGAAGACACCTTTTGCAAATTATCCCTAAAAAGTGCCCTTTTTCCATTAGCGCGGGTACATAGTGTCTTACCCGCACCAATGACTCTGTTCCTCAAAAGGGGGCGTGCCCATTGGCGCTCTGTCCTAGAGCAACACCCGCGCCACCTAAATTTGGTAATGATTTTTGGCCAACGCGTACCCATATGTTTTTTCCTCTCTTCTCATGAAGTTCTATGAAGGAAAAATCCTCAAGATACAGGTCAAAAGTCATTTTTTATCCATGACAACTATGCTGAGTGGCTTTTCAGAGATAATGCCAATCCACAACAGGTGTCCTGGTACAATGTATCTTCCTCCCTTCTCCATCGGTTGTCCTCATGTATTAAACAAGCTAGTTTTGCTAGAGTCTTTGTGAGTGCTGAAGTAATGCTGGAGTGATAGTGAGAATTGTGAAGCATAGGGAGGTTATGCTGCCGGAATTCTGAGAGAGGGAATGTATTTTGCAAGGCGTATTTAGTTGCTCGCCAAGTTAGAGGAGGTTCAACATCAGAACCTTGGTTGTATCTTTCTCTGTTTTTACTCATTAATAGACAACTATCATTATGGTTCCACTCATGTGTCTTTATAATTATGATTGAGTTATATCTTTTCTGACTGATATATAATTGCACATATTGGATTTTATGCTTGTATTTGTATCGTTCTTTGCATGTGCAGGTGTCCGTTCACGAGGATCGTGGGGATTGTGACCAGCCAGAGCAAAGGAACGGGAGTGACGATTCTTCTACAACTACTAGCTTTGGAATCCAGGTAGGCCATCATCATCGATCTCTGATTTGCAATTAGGAACCTGTGTGTTAGTGTTGTGTGATTGTTACTAGACCCGTGTTGGGCTAGTGGGATCGCCTTTGTCCGCAGAGGGGATTTACCAGTTCAACAATTTGGCGACTCCACTGGGGAGAAGCTTGTTGTTTGATTTTGTTGTTTGATTTGTAAACTTTAGATGGAGCCTGAAGCACGGCCAGATAGCCTTCGAAACACTATTGCTTTGCAGTAGTGAAGTAGATCAAAGCCACTTCAGTCAATCTCCAGTTTGGTTTATGGACTGAACAATTTCGACTTTGTCTTGCATGTTAATTTTTCTCTTGTTTACTGGCTTGAATAGCTTTCTGGGTTGAATTTCTTGCTGTTTCTTGCTTGCTGGCCTTTATAGATATTGTAAACCAAGCTTTGGACTACCTGTTTTGTTTTTTTACCTAGCAAACTTGATTAGTGCGGTTTTTCTTCTGACAGTCGCGCCAGTTGGTGCCTATTTCTATTAGACAACCCGCACCAATCCCTTTATAGCGCGAGTTGTAGTCTGACAGTCGCGCCAGACTTGTTAATTTTTCCAATTAGCTTGTTTGTCAGCCTTCTGAGCTTGGATTTGTATCTTTTTGCATCTTTTACAACTTCTGGAAGTTAGTTGGACCTTTATGTGACTGGTTGTTCTTTTTATCCTTCAGTTGTTTGCTTTTTTCCTATCAATTTTATATCTTAGCCCTAGTGGCTTTGCATGTCGAGCCTTTTGTGGGATTTATGGTTTGATGATCCAATCAGTTTTTGATTGTTTTCCATACTCCTCTGGTAGTTGTACTAGTTTTGCATTCTATGCTGCAAGTAACTCACTTTTAGCTTGTTTATTTCTTGCTTGACTTCATTTGAACTTAGATTACATGGTTCATCGAAAGTCTTGGTGTTTTCTTTGCTTTGGTAGGTCATTTTTTACGTTTCAGAATTGGTCCTGGATTCCTTTGAGTGAATTATCTGTTGAGTGCATATCTCTTGAAATCTGTTGAGTGCATCATACTATTCTAAAAGAAAAGAAAAACAAAAGATTTTTTGCTTTTTATTAATTAGCATTTCTTGTTAATTGTTTCTTTTAAAAAGAAAAAAGAAAAAGATTTTCATTTCTTGTTATTAGCTGCATTAGGATCTTTGTGATCGTTTTGTTTGTATAAAAATCTCAACTCTCCCGTAGATAGAGTTCATTCAATGAAACGATACCATTTTCGCATATAGTTTGCATTTAGGAAGTTTCAAGAGATAACATACAGTAGGACCGCAAACTGAAACATAATTAAAGATAAACCATAAAATGAATTGAACGAACCTAACAACGCATTGGAACATAACGCACATATTCTAGAGGTCTAGGTTAGAGACGTGTTCCGGCGTCTTTAAACCTGGTAGTTTATCGTTGAGTGGTTGGTGATTCCTCCACGGTGAAGCAGTAAGTGCCAATACGGATTGTGCTCCCACGTACCGTCGCGTATATATTGGGAGACCCCTATAGGCTTACAACCTTTGATCTATAGGAAGCCGAGTCTACCGCCCTACAAGTCGTAATGCACTGAACATAGCATTCGGGAAGATTGACTGCAGTACGAGAAGTCCTTGGTTTTCATTTGATTGCCAAGGTGTATAAGCAGTTTTACGGATTGTTTGGCAAACCTTTTACCTAGTTCTCCAGAGTAGTCACTTTTGATCCTTTTCAGACTCTCTAAAAGAAAAGGTGTAAGTGAGCAGCTTGTCACTTCGTGCTCATTAAATATTCGAAGGAGACTAGAGTCATCTTTTCGTCCTTTTCTCGACTCTTTAAAAATGAAAAGATCAAGTTCAGTGTCTTAAAATTTATTTGGCCATGATCACATATAACCCGGTTAAATTTTGTTGGCGTTAGTCTGAGTAGGGACTAGTTTCGTTAGATTCCCTAGGATTTTGTGAAGTCTCATCCTGGCGGAATTACCAATCTCGTCTTCCGAGAGCCCGGTTTTGAGTCAAATTCTCCCTATTGTTCCAAGTATACAACCGCTTAACTCTCGTGCTCCAGGTGACGAGGACTACCAATTTTATACGAACCCTATTTGGGAACCTTCTCAAAACGGTATCCCTTTTTGGGAATACACTTCTCCTCGAAAACCATTTCCTTCTGATATGGAAAACCTATCCCCTACTACGACTGACGAATCCGGTGTGCCAGGGGACGAGATTCCCAGCACAATGGAATCTACACATGTTAGTAGAACTGCTACTACCAGGGGACTGCCTCTTGGTTATAGAGAATTGGGTGATTTTATATCATCTCCTTTTCCGACTTCTATTTGGTCGCCAACCGTCTTCTCAAATACGGAGCCTTCGACTCCACCACCTCGAAGTACAGCTGTTACCTCGGTGACAACCCCTCCAACAATATCCGTGGCTTCTTCGACCCCTATTTTTAGCCGACCTTTGTCCTCTTTATTTGCAGGCTTTGATCCTACATCGAATGCCTTACTTGGAGGGCAATATGATCAGTATCTACCACCTCCTGGGACTAGGACAGGTCAGCTGTCAGTTGGAGAGATTTCAGTTCCACTGTCCATAGATTGGGGTTCCACCTCTTATCACGGTGGTCAAGCATCGTATGCACAACTCAAACAACCACATCAGCAAAATCTACAAGGACAATCCTTCCAAGGAAATCCTTTTGCTTCTAGTGGTCCCTTTTTCACTCCTCATACACAACCTACTGGTAATCCAGGCCAACCTTCCACTCAGCAAGCTCAGCCTGGTATCCAGCAAGGTTCTCATACTGGACAAACTGGCCAATCGTTTGTTAATACAAATCAACCTAACGTCCAGTATACCCAAGTTTCCGGCCAAGCTGCCCAAACAATTGGTCAACCAACTGTCCAGTATACTCAATCTTCTGGACAAACTGGTCACCCTCAAACACAGCCATCTGGCATGATAGGGCAACCCTCTGCTGCACAACAGCAACCTCAGTATCAGCAGGTAGGTCAACTTCAGTATCAGTAGGTAGCTCAACCTCAATACCAGCAAGGTTATCCTTCTGCTCAGATAGCCCAAGGTTATCCGTCTACTGGAGCTGCTCAACCTGGCACCTGGACCCAAGTAGGATCCCAAAATCCATCTGGTTCTCAAATGCAGGCTGGAGGTCAATCTCAAACATTTTATCAAACTCAGCCTGGGTCTCAAACTCAATTTGGGGTCCCACCACACTATGGTTATCAACAACATCAAGGGAAACCTTTGTTTGCTCCTTACCAGAATTATCAACAACCATATGCTACTTCTGCAGCATCGTTTGATAATCCATACGCTGGGGGAAAAAACACAAATCCCTACGGCCAGCACACCATGGGGGCAAATCCGTCAGGGCAAGGCCCTTGGGGGCCACCACCACCTGGTTGGAATCCAGGTGCTCCATCCTACCAGCAGCCCCAGATGTCTTTTAATCCTCAGTTACCATTCTTAGCGACTTTAGAATTACCGGATGTGTCCAAACTGACTAATGATCCTATTCTTCATAATCCTTATTGGCCTTCGGTTCCCACCAAAATTCCTGGTGACTGTCCAAAATTCGATGGCAAAGCTAATGAAGATCCACAAGCTCATGTCATGACCTATCATCTATGGTGTTCATCCAATTCATGGCTTGATGATTCGATTCGGCTTCGCCTTTTTCAAAGGACTCTCACTGGCTTTGCCGCTAAGTGGTATATTGAGCTAAATCGCGGATCTTTTCAGGATTTCAATTCGTTGGCTATGGCATTCCTTACTCATTTTCAGTTGCCTATTCGTTATGAAACGGGCATGCACCTCCTCACGTCCTTACGACAAACAACCGCTACGCACATCTCTGATCACATCCATGAATGGAGACGGCGTAGACGTATGATTAAATTTTGGATTCCCGACCAGCTTCTCACGGATTGGTTCACGACTTCGTTCGTCCCTCCAATAGCTCGGGACATTGTTATGGGAGCATGTGTTACTGAAGAGCAAGCTATCGTGCGTGCTCAGTACCTCGACTTGGTTTATTCTTAGTCAGGTACATTGTATGATTATTTTCCTGATGCCCCTAGACCAGGAACATCCAAAGCCCCGCCAACACCTACTGTTGACGGCATTATTGGGTCTGTTAGTTCATCCTCTAAGAAAAATTCTGCGAATCCTGGGAAGCAAAAATCAAATGATCCAATTGAAAACACTTCTCAGGTTATACCTACTTCTAAACCTACTTTCGAGGTTAATGTCGTTCAGTCAACCAAGACAGACAAAACCTCGAAAGCGAAAAAGAAAGAGAAAGGGAAAAACAAGCCAGAACAACCTAAACAGGAACAACCTAAACCTCAATCTGAGGAGAGTGCCAAACGCAAACCCAAGTATCCTTGTCTTATCTGTGATGAGGATCACTATACCAAGGACTACCCTCGGCGGTCTGAAGTTAGTCGTTTGTTGAAAGGCGCTCCCGGGGTCCCTGCGGTGCTTAAAGAACCCTTTCCTTCACAGCAAACTCAAATGGTTGCTGACCCCTCTCAACCTCCCTCTTCCTTCGGTTCCCAAGTGTTCATTGCGGGAACGATACCTGTTAATATCAGTACTCGAACAAAAGATTATCCATCTACCAGGAAGGAGCCTGAGGTCCCCCCTAGTGCTCCTCCGTTCAGTTCAAGCCCTTTCCATATCGAGAGACCTAGTACTGAAACACCTCTTCGACCGCCTCCAAAAGGAGTACTCCGGAAATCTTCTTATAACCCAAACGCCCGTGCTGCTCAGCACTAGAATATCATTGAGGATTTAGCCCAGACTCCATCGGCTATGTCCGCTTTAGAAGTTCTCCAGAGCTGCCCCTCTCAGAGGAAGTCCTTTCTATCCGC
>APFE031502944.1:0-14159 GCA_000404065.3 Pinus taeda | reverse complement strand
GTTATAAGCTTTGGAACCCAGTAACAAGGAAGGTTGTATACAGTCGAGATGTGGTGTTTAGAGAGGTGAAAGATGTTATTAAACATGAAGTCCAACCAAAAGAACCTGAGAAGATAGAGTTTGAGCTAAAGGAGGAAGAATCAGACTCTACAACAGAGGAGGAGACAGAAGCTGAAGAGCCACAAACTCCGGGCGTAAGAAGATCAGTTCGAGAAAGAAAGCAACCAGAAAGGTATAGTCCATCTGCTTTCTGTTCAAATTTTGCTTTATCTATTACTGATGATGATCCCAGAATTGTGAAGGAAGCAGTGGATTTAAAGGATGGAAAACTCTGGAAAGAGGCCATGGTTGATGAAATGGTATATTTGCACAAAAATGAGGTTTGGGATCTGGTGGAGTTGTCGGCTGGAAGGAAACCCATTGGCAGTAAATGGGTGTTCAAAAAGAAGACAAATGCAGAAGGAAAAGTGGAGAAATATAAAGCTCGGTTGGTAGAAAAAGGTTATTCCAAGGTGTCGAGAATTGATTTTGGTGATATTTTCTCTCCTGTTGCCAAGGTAACTTCTATTAGAGTACTTTTATCTATTGCTGCTGCTTTTGATTTTGAGGTAGAACAGATGGATGTGAAGACAACGTTTCTTCACGGGGATCTAGAAGAGGAAATCTACATGAAGCAACCTGAAGGCTTTGCAGCGAAGGGTAAGAAAGAACTGGTTTGCAAGTTAAAGAAGTCTCTATATGGGTTAAAAAAATCACCAAGGATGTCGTATCAGAAATTTGATACATGTATACGGGGACTTGGCTTCACCAGAAGCAAAGAATATCACTCTGTGTATTTTAAATTAATTGGTGGCCGTGTTATTTATCTGGTCTTGTATGTGGATGATATGTTGCTGGTTGGAAATGACAAAGAAATCATCCAGGATTTGAAGACCTAATTGTCCTCCAAATTCGACATGAAAGATCTCGGTGCTGCAAACTATTTTGGGCATGGAAATTAAAAGAGATTGGGCAAAGAGGAAGCTCTGGTTAAACCAGAGGAAGTATGTCGAGACAATACTGCAGAGGTTTAATATGCAGAATAGTAAACCGGTGAAGGTTCCTATTCCTGTAGGTGTGAGGTTATCTGCTGAACAGTGTCCCAAGACACAAGAAGAGGAAGAGGACATGTCCCATGTTCCATATGCAAGTGCAGTCGGTTGCTTGATGTATGCCATGGTCTGTACTAGACCAGACATTGCACATGCAGTGGGAGTATTGAGCAGGTTTATGTCAAAACCAGGGAAGGAGCACTGGACAGCAGTGAAGCGGGTTTTCAGGTATTTGCGTGGCACTAGTGATTATGGTTTGTGCTACCAAGGAAGACCAGGATTGGACAGAGTGTTGGATATCCGTGGCTTTGTTGATGCAGACTGGGCTGGAGATCTGGATCAGGGAAGATCTACAAGTGGGTATGTGTTTAACCTATTTGGAGGTGCAGTCAGTTGGATGAGTAAGAAACAATCTGTAGTGGCACTATCAACTACAGAGGCAGAATACATGGCAGCCACTCATGCAAGCAAGGAAGCAGTTTGGTTGCATAGATTGTGTTCAAGTATGGGGTTAGTATAGGGAGCTATAAGGATAGACTGTGACAGCCAAAGTGCAATTTTCTTTGGCAAAGAACCCTGCTTATCATTCAAAGACAAAGCACATTGATGTTCAGTATCACTTTGTGAGGGATATGATAGAAGACAAAAAGGTGTTGCTGGTAAAGGTGGACACTTTGAAGAATACTGCAGATGCATTGACAAAATCTATGAGCTCTGAGAAGTTCACTTGGTGTAGAGAAACAATGGGCGTTTCAGGACTGGAAAAGTGACTAAGCTCTCTTGTGGCCCCCCTGTGGAAAGAAAACAAGTGGGAGAATGTTGGGTTGTGTTATATTCTTTCCACGACTAGCCCACGTAGTTAACCAAGGGGTTAGAGGGGGGGCGGAGCCCCCCTTCGTTGCGCCAATTGTGTAACGAGGGCGGGGTGGTGGGGGGGTCACAGGGGGTTTGAGGTGTACCCATAACCCCACTTTAGGTTAGGTTGGGCGGACCCACCTATGGTTTTGTACATGATTTTCACACATGTTTTTTAGACGCGATGGTTTTTCTGTCCATGGTATTGGATGCGATGGTTTTCTATCCATGGTATTGGATGCTTCGGCATGTATAAATATGTATTATAACATTGAAAGGAACATAATGAAAAATCAAGTTGGTAGTCCCGATTTTAGGATCCAGGGGAAAATCTCTATGTATCTGTGTTTTATGTGTTATGCTCTCGCATTTTTTATTTTATGTGTTTTAGAATTCGTATGCAAGTAATTTCTGTACGGGGTTAAAACCTACACCCTACATGTGCCAATATAGCCCTCTGGAGGATTATGACCCCGTATAGGGAGACCAAACCCAAAATGGAAACCGTTTGCAATCTTGCATAAGATCCAATGTGTCCCTTAGCTTTCCAGTACAACAAGTCATTAGAGAAATCGAATAAATGAGCTTACCAATTATGGACTACATGTGGGGAATTCCTAATGGCCTACCCTTCCATAATGGGCTTCGGGATGTGCCAATGTCTCCTGAACTCCAAATGGGGTTAACCAATAATCATATTAGGTGGTTTCTACTTCTAAAGGGGATAATATAGTCAAGGTACATCTCTCAAAAGGTGGTGGCATGTGACAGATAAATGAATGAAGTAGGGGATGAGAAGGGGCAACCCTGGGTCACATGTAGGGGGTACAAGGATAGCTAATAAGAGGGAAGCCCACACTTGGATTTATGATGTATAGGAGGGGGCAGTCGTGCTACATGAGGTGCCCCAACCTTGATTTTTCCACCCTTCTAACTTCTTTATATACCTTTTGCCTTTTTATGATTTTCTTTGATTAATTGCTCAGGGCTCAAGGGGTAAGAGCATGATGTATAAGATATAGCAGTGAATACCCCCTTTGAAGGTGGGGCGGTTCATTGCCCACCAAGGGTTAGGACAATCATGGGTTCCTATATGATGAAAGAGGTTCATAGACCCTATAAGAACCAAGGTGATGGCCATAATGATGGGGTAGAGATCATGTATTGGCTTTTGCCCACGTGCTAAATGTGTTTCTCCCGACCATCTTTTGCATTTTGTGGTACATTTTCCTATTGAATGTGGCCATATATGTTTTTATCTTTCTTTTTAGCTGCATCAACCTCCGGGCTTCATTCCAGGCCATGATCCAAGGTGTGGGCAAGGAGAAGGGGCATGCTAACCCTATGTGGACCCAATGGAGGAATGTGGACCCAAGTGGGAGAAATGATGAATGGGGTAATAATGAATGGAAAGAGGGTAATATAAACGGATAAGGGAGTAGGACCACGCAACCAAAATCGGGGTTCCCATGAAATACCATCCCTAGATCCAAATGGTTAGTAAAAGAGATCCCACGGGACTAGAATCCAAGGTTAATACCTAAATGGAGTCTAGGGGACAAGAGCACAAACCTAGCCCATTCTTTCTGCCAAATCCCCCCATTAATCCATGCCAAAAAGTGTCCATGATAAGCAAACTACAATACTCAATTTCCAAATGACAAGGCATACCTTTAGGTTCGGGAGACCCACCTTCAAACATACGATCATGGCAGATGGGCGAGGGACCACATGGTTGGTTCAGGTGGCGGAGAAATGGCACAATGAGCTAGTTGGTCGCTGCAAGGGGTTGTTGGTTGTCGGCTGAGGACCATCTTGGAAAAAAAAAAAATCTCCTAAGGATATTAACCACAAAATGGTGGGTAACAAATACCATACAAATTGATCTTGTCCTAAATACAAGGATACAATAGTTACCTTTTGTAAGGCTGACATTTGGTGTAGATCAAAGTATTGCTCCATCTAAAGTATCCATATGATAGGATCTTTACCATCAAACATCCTCTTATCAATCTTTGAAATGAAGTAGTTTCTTATTGCCGAGTTAAACCTTTGATGTTGTGGATCTTGGAGAGACGAATGATCGTAATTATGTGATTCAATATTTGTGCTCTCCAATTGTGATTAGATATTCCCTGTATGTGATTGACTCCCTGTTGACCACTCTGTGTCAATGACCCCATAGCAATAAATCCCTTTTTTCGCAAAAGGGATCTATCATGTTCGAGTGTTCGCGCCTTTCAGATTTCATCATCAGCTGACAATTTTGTTAAAGATGTAAACCCATTTTCATGGTTATAATGTAAATGATCTTAGTAAGACCATCATGTATGTAACAACCTAGGTAAGCATAGTATTTTGATGACGATTTCTACCTTAGGAGGTTTTTTGTCTCACTGATTCATCTATGTCTCTAAACACAAAAAACAGAGTTTTTTCCTCCAACCTCGCCCCAAAGCTATGGTGGATTTTGTCGTCAAGATATTAATTAAGTCCTAGTGTTTTTTATAGTCTTTGTAAAAGTAATTTGGGAATAATCCTAGCTAATTGGCCAGATTATTTTATTACAGATTACTTGGTCTGCTAGATCATATTTTGTATCACAAAAATGGATAAATGTTGAGCGTTTATAACAAACGGGTGTTCCTCCTTCATGTATTAAATTGTAAAATCTTCATTAAAAAAATATTTAGTGCATGGTCCCTCATAGTTAGACACCATGGCTAGATATTAGAAGGTTGGAAAAATTATTAAACTCCTCATTAGTCAATTAATTAAATTTTCTGGCAAAACTAAAATTAATCATAAGCCAGGAATTTAGTTAATTTTGTGTCCTAGGTAAAATTAAAATCTCCAAAGGTGAAGTCATTGGTTTTAAAAAAGTTAATTTTTGGAAGTCCCGGGCCAAGGGGATATTGAGGAAATCAAAAAAAATTGGACCCTTGGTCCTTGGTGGTTAAATCAAAGTCAAAATTTTGAGGAAATTAACTCAAAATAATTAATTTTGAGTTAATTAAAATCAGTTAAATGATAAATTCGATTTTTCCTCAAAAAATAAATAATTCTGACAGTAATGATTAGAGATTAATTAAATCTTTATGAACGGTTGAGATTAATTTGACAGGGATCAAGCCAACTAGCCATTAGAGATTTTACCTATAGATTAGAGGTCAGTGTCAGTCTGTCTTTTCATCCGATTTTTGAATCGTGTACTAAGCTCTCAAGCTCTCTTGTATATTTTTTCGAAATTAATGCAAAAGTTTTTGGGGTTTCAACATGCAGTGGTGTTCCTCTGCATTAATTTATGGTAATATTGTTTTAATTCCTGCTTAATGTTATGTGAAAACTATCAATCAATAGCCCTCTTAGAATAATATGAATACAAGTATCTTATTCAGTTTGTTGGATCTAGGATAACAATTTTTAAATTTTGATCGAAGTAGCAAGTATCTCTATTTCTTCAAAATTTCATTGTTGCTCTATTTCTCTACTTGGTTTGATGGTTGATCTAGTGTTTGCAAGAGATCTCTTAGGTTTTTGTTGAGCATTTAGGGATAGTCCTCAGTTGGACTAGCCAACTCTCAGCATATATTTTCTAAAGAGCCTACCTCATATAAGCTCCAAGACTTATCTCAAAATAAATTATTTTTCTCCAAGGTGTTTTTGGGCTTGTACCTCTCTAAAAACTAAAATTTATCTTTTAAATATTTGTGGAAAAATTGATAGATCTGGCTATTGAGAGCCTTAGATTATCAGATCTGGGAGTGGAGTTGGACTTATACTCCTCAGATCTAATAAATCTACAACTTCGAGGGGGCAACCTCCTTTACATTATACAAATGAACAATTATTCTATGATACAAATTACAAGACCTCATTTCTATATATAGGAGTCTAAGGGGTCACAATATAATCAAAGCCGACATAACAATAACATTGTAAGGGCACAACAATAACAATTGTGGGCTTCTATGGGGCACAATAATAACAATATGGGGACTACACGAGCACAACAATCAATAAGGGGGTTGCACTAATAACAATAAGTGGCTACACTAGTAGTATAGGGACCTATCATGCCCCTCTCTTTCAAAAATTGTTGTCCTCAACGCTTGAATAGTTCTGGATGCTTCTATATAAAATTTTCATCCTCCCATGTGAAATCTTCAGCGGGTAAGTTCTTTCGCTTGATGAGATACTCTGAAATTGATTAATTCTGTAGTTGTCGGGTTGTTGTTTCCATGACTGCTTCAGGTTCCACTATGATTTTTCCTTCTTTGTCAAGTTCCGGAAATATTATTTGAAATGGGAGCTTGTCACCTATAACCTTCTTTAAGCATGAAACATGGAAAATTGGGTGCACTCAGGAAGATGCAAGAAGCTCCAATTTGTATGCCATAGTACCAATCTTTTGCAACACCTTGTAAGGACCATAGTACTTTGGTGATAAATTACAATCATTCTTAGCTTGCTTGAGGGACATTTGTTTGTATGGTTGTAGCCGTAAAAATACCCAATTTCCTACATCAAAACTTATTTCGTTGCGATGTTGATCTGCCTGTTGTTTCATTTGATTATGCGCCAAAGTGAGATTATCCTTTAAGAGTTGGAGAACTTGTTGTTGATGCTTGATGTGATCTTCCATTGGTTGAACCTTAGAATTTTCTCTTAAAGATGATGTGTTGAATGGTGTATGATATCCATAAAGTGTCATAAATGGGGTCATTTTTGTTGAAGCGTTATACCACCATTCAACCAGAAGTAACCACTTAAACCATTGTGTTTGTTTATCAGATACAAAGCAACGAAGATATCCTTCCAAACATTTGTTCACTATCTATGTTTGTCCATCTAGCTTGAGAGTTTGAGGAGTGGTAATTCTTGCCAATGCACTACAAAATATGGTCGGATTCATTTCTTCTTTCTCTGGGGTTGGTTCCTAGTGTATATCCTCTTCTTTTGACATTTTTTCTTCCTCCTTTTCACAATCTATGTAAAATTATTTCTTCTTAGCACACTTATAACTTTTAATGTATTTGCTATCACCACTGTAACAAAGCCCTTTTTCTCTTTTTTCTTCCAATTGTTGTGGTGTCAACCTTGTAGGTTGTGGAAGGCTAGGAGCAACAACAATTCCATTTTTATATTTGTGAGTGGTAGGATTCCTTGTTGCCATAATTTTGCTTTCAATTTTTCTTGCCGACCTGAATGTCTTTTCCAATGAATCGGGTTCCCAAAGACGAACCACATGTTGAATGTTATCCTTTAAAGTCCCTATGAAGACATCAATCCTCTACTTCTCTGGAATATAATTTACCCTTATAATCAATTTTTGCAAGTCCTCAATGTACTCTGCCATTGAACCCTTTTGTTTGATATTTATCAATTGTCTAAAGATGGAGTTGCTCTTTGTATCCTCATAATGTGCTATCATTTCCTCCGTGAAAATTGACCAGGTGACAAGTGGTTTACAAGAACAAATCCCTCTATACCATACAAACTGATTTGATTCTAAATATAAAGATGTAATATGTACCTTTTATAATAGTTGCACATCATGTAGATCAAAATATTGCTCCATCTGTAGTATCCAAGTTACCGGATCCTTGCCAACAAACTTCCTCATATCTTTTTTTCTTACTTTTAGGAGCTCAATCTTGAAATGACTATAACTCTGTAATTTTAGATCCCCAAGTTCTGAAATTTTGTCCTATGGTAGCCCTCTAAGTCCTATTTCCAAGCCCACAGGTCTGATTGCAATTAGATTCTTCACGAAAGCGTTATGCCTAATCTCCCACGATGACCTGATTACAAACTGGTTCAGTAGATCTAACTTGTACGAAGTGCCACGTGTCATTGTTTCGACCTTCGGTCCTGAAAACGATACCCAACAAACTAAAGTTCATCCTCTTTTTGTCACTTTTTACGAAATTTTAATCTGATGCTCATAGAGAAAGTTATGACGATTTTCCCAAGGTCACCTGTTTGAGATGAAATTCGGGAGCCTGCAAAAACTCTAACTTCCCTGGATCATATCTCTGAAAACATAGCGAGACAAAATTAGAAATTCGAACACAAGGTTCATCAAGATTTAGCTCAAATGGATTTTAATTTCAAATTCTGAAACTTCCTAGAAAAAAGTTATAGCGAAAATGCCAAGATGACCTATTTGAAACAGCGAAACTCTAGAATCCAAAGCTCCGATACCAAATGTTATGAAACCAGCTCACATAATAGAAAAAGAGATAGATCAACGACTTTAAAATAAGCTTCTTCGCCCCGGATGCGGGTGATTGGACAGGTGTCATGGCAAGGCCACATGACAGCCATGTGCCTCCGCGTGCCTGAGGCAAGCCTTCTTATCAACCCGCCGCCATGGATGGTCGGTACAGAGAGCGCCTGCGTTTGCATTCAATGCTACATTGGGTGAACGGGAGATACTGTAATTTGCAGTTATGGCAGACAGTACCCATGGGAGGGAAGATGCTGTTAAATTGTGTGTTGATCCGGGCCACAGGGGTCATAATGCTGGGCACCGATACACTCCACAGGACTTGGCTCCAGAAGGGAAGCATCTGCGCTCTGTTCTAGTGGGGCATCTGCACTCAGAGGCGTGGCATTCGCTGTCAGTTGAGGGAGGTTCGCACTCAGTGGGATGGTGGCTACATTCAGCTGAGGGATACTTGCATTACCAGTCTGCAATTTTGGTTCGGGGCAGTCTCCTACCGTGCTTCCGCCCTGAGCCTGCAATTCAACAAGGACCCGCTGCTCCTGCAAGGATGGTTAGAAGAAGAGGACCTGCGTGAGGAAGGCTGTCTCGTCCTCCATCAACAAGGTCGCGCCTTCCTTGTTGTCGTTGTCGCTGTCACGAAGGGGTTCAGGCCAACCCCATCCAAGTCAATCAATTTTTGGAGGCGGGGGGTTCTAATCAGGAACCAGCCCCTGCACCTGCATTTGGCTCAGCCATCTTCACATTTGGCTGCTCGATGGACAAACCACGTATCAATGCACATGTCTCGGTTTTGTTCATCGAGGAGCCCCCGGAAGATGAAAGAGATTCGAGGGGACAGGAAAAAGCCCCAGGTGGAAGCTCAGTGGAGGAGGGGAAGAAACCGGAGGAGGCCCCTAAGCAAGCCCCCAGCAGCCCTCGAAACTAGAAAGCATCGACTTCACAGGAGGACGATGAGGACGAGTGGGAAGCGATGCAAGAGAAATATGGATGGTGTAGGGTGGTCGAGGAAAAGCCCCCGGAGTAGCACTCGGCTGGCTTATATCCCTGTCATCCAGCTATGCTCAGGTTCTCTTATGGTCCGCGGCTTTGTTCGTAATTTTATAATTTTATATCCAAAGCTTCTGCTTTCTTTTGCTGGTTTTTGCATTGCCTGTCAGGCAAATTACCGAGAGTCTTTTGAGGCCCCTACGTGGGCTGTCCTGTTTTTTTTTAGCGCCCCTACGTGGGCAGTGCTGTTCAGATTTTGTGCCCCTGCGTGGGACTAATCCGTCTAGTCTGGTCATTTTGTCCCTTTACGATTAGCTCAAAATTCAGGTGTGAAGCCCAGGTGTGGGCATTCTTTTTTGTGCTGGGCAAACAGAGTCCAAAGCGCCACAGCTGGCCATGGACACAATGATTTCATGTCTGTAACAATTTTACTGTACATAATATAATAGCGTAGTTTTACTGAGAAAAAAAAATAAGCTTCTTCGAGGGAGCAACATCCTTTACATTACACAAATGAACAATTCTTTTATGATACAAATTACACGACCTCCTTTCATATATAGGAGTCTAAAGGGTCAGAATATAATCAAGGTCGACATAACAATAATATTGTAAGGGCACAACAATAACCATAGTGGGCTTTTATGGGGCACAATAATAACAATATGGGGACTACATGGGCACAACAATCAATAAGGGAGTTGCACTAATAACAATAAGTGGCTACACTAGTAGTATAGGGACCTATCATTGTACCTCTCTAAAAACTAAAATTTATCTTTTAAATATTTGTGTAAAAATTGATAGATTTGGATATTGAGAGCCTTAGATTATCAGATCTGCAAGCAGAGTTGGATTCATACTCCTCAGATATGATAGATCTACAATCTTTGTGCATGGATCTGTAAAATTTTTACATCTGATTTTTTTTTTAACTTGGGTTTCTAGGGTTTTATTTATTTTTGTATATCTAGATTCTGGGAATTTTTGTTTTCGTTTTTGTAGGTGCAGATCCGAAAGGAAATTTAATTTGAAGCCAGATCTAGACCCTAGAGAGCAAGATCTGGCCTCCATACCATTTTGCAGGGACATCGTTCAAAGTTTTTTAAAGTCTGAGGGTTTCAAAATTTAGATCTGGGGATTTCATGAGTTTTCCTGAGAGGATTTGAAGTAGGAATATATCATTTTAAAAATATAAATTTCTGGAAAGATTTTTTAGGTTATTGGACTATAGTCTGTTGCGCTAAAGCCCTTAAAATTTTGTTGCTCCCTCTATCTGCGTTTTATTTTGTTGTGTTTTTCCCTCCTATGCGTTTTATTTTATTATAGCTCCCTCAAATTGCAATCATCTATCTCTCCATCCGCTACCCTCGTCTTTGTTGCCCGAGTTCCTTCCTCGCTGCTTGTCGGCGTCATCCCTTCCTCTTTGTTGCATGATCCCTTCACGTTGTTCCTTTTTCCTCTACGTTCATTCATCCTTGCTCAGTGTTGCAAGTGCCAGCTGCCTCCATCTCCTACGCGTGGATCTCTCCTTCGACCTGCATATTTCCTCTTTCGTTGCCTCCTTGCTGCTCAATTCAGCTTCCCTCCATTCCTTCTTTGCCTGCACGAAAATCCTTCGAGCTTCATCTCCTCCTCGTCGCTACCATCTCCTTGTCCGCCTCCATCCTCCACCACCCGCATCTTCTCTCCCTCATTGCCGCCGTCGAACCCTGCACCCAAACACTCGATTTCCTTTTTTCCTTCTTTCTTTTAACTTTGTTTTGATTTGCGTTAGGGTTAGATTTTGATTTTTTCATAACATAACATAAATAACATAATTTTTTTTTTAGGTTTTTTTTTCACATTTTATTTTTTGTTTTGATTTTTGTTTAAATTAAAAAGAGGCCTTTAGAAGTTTGATATTAATTTACTTTTTTGTGACTTTGATTTCTTTTTAGAAGTTGAATTTCATTTTTAATTTTTGCTTTTCCCTTTTGTTTTGATTTTTTTTATGACACTTTGATTTTGTTTGATATAAAAACAAAAAATTTAAAGAAATTTCATTCTCTTTTTTTTATGTGACTTTGATATTTCTAAAGAATTATATCAAAAGAGAACTTTGTGCTCTCACTTTAAAATTTTAAAAGTTTATGTGGCCTTTGCCCCATTAAAAATTTAATTCATTAAGCCTTTTGGATTTTTTTTTTACATTTGTCACATTAAAAAAACCTAATTAATCATGTGCCACATTAAATTTGTTTCATAAAGTTAGCACATTAAAATTTGCCTAAGGAATAATTAAATTTTTAATCTAAAGTTCCTTATTTGGGTTTTTTGTGTTAGGGGTTTGGGACTTTCAAATTTAAAGGGAAAATTTTGTGGTATTAGAATTTTTAATTTCTCTATAGTCAAACACGTTTAAATATCTTTTTATATTGTCTCTAAAGATTGACTATAGGAAAGCAATATATTTTTTTGGATTGGGGTCACTTAAGAAAAATCATTTTTATTCTAGAATTATTTGAATTGCTTAGCATTTGAATTTCATGGTTCTTCATGATATTTAAATTTTTCGAAATTTAATTGCTAAAGTATTTTGCATGCTAAGGTTTTGAGCATTTTCTTATGCTTGACATCCATTGAGATCGTTCATCGTTGAGTTAATTCTAAGAGTGATTTAATTACTTGAATTATTTGATGTTTATTGCATGTTAAATATTTTGTGAATATTTCGAGGAATTATTAAAGTACTCTGTCATGGAATTGTGATAAATTGCATATCTTTTGCTTCCTAAACTAAGTTTTTGAGCAGCTATTGGAATTGATATTAAATTGTGAAAAAAAAATTGTTCCCTTTGAGCTATAATTGTATTAAAAAGATTTGAAGTAAGCTTGTGGTTTAATTGTGATATTACCAAGAAGTTTATCTTTCAATCTTTGTCTAGTGAAGTGAACATTCATTTTGGTGATTAAGGGCTTTGATATATAACTCTGAAGCATATCGTAGCATAAGCGTTTTTAATCCTTGAATCTAACTTCATCTCATCTTCTAATCATCTCGTGCATTTGCATATTAAGTTAGTTCTGCATAATCAAAATTTACTTCCAAGCATAAGCTTGGTTGATAGAGAGATAGGTACCCATCCATCTTTGTTTGAGAAGCCTGCCTTTAATAGTACTTAAAACAGTGACCTTGCAGTCGTCAGAGCCACAGCTCTCTGCAGTGCCAGAGGCACTGTGTATGTTAGATTTTCAGGAGAGATATCATTAATCACACCTTAGTGTGCTTCACCTTATATTCTCTCTGCCAATTACTACGAAATCAAGCTCAATATAGAAAGGATCGAAGGGTCAAAACTTAGATAGGCATTTAACTAAAATTGACCAAGATTCTTGCATCTCACATTAGTTTTAGGATCTGCATTTCATATAAGATAGTTATTTATCCAAGCAGCAGTTGCTAATTAATTACTTGGTCCTAAATTTCCTAGCAAGATTGTTGACTCCATAAGGCACTGGTATCAATCGTTTAAATCTAATCAAATCCTATAAGTCTTGCTAAATCTTAATCAAGTACTTGGCCACTTCAGTGTGTCTCTCGAAATGTTTGGTTCCCAATTAGTTCTCCTTCATTCCATTTTCGTAGGATCTACCCCCCTTAGACTGTTGTAGGGAGACAGCTTAAACGGAGAGATTGGCGATCAGGGTGATAGCCCCCGATCTGAACCGTTGTCGCGATGCCTAGACATTCTATGCAACAATAGTCCCCACACAAATGTTCTTATTTTCATGATTTCCTATGATCTCTATGTCTCTTTTAGGTAGTCTCTCTAAGAGAAGATTTTCCATGGAATTCATGGATTTTTGTATTTCTTCCTTGACAGGTTTTGTATTTCTTCCTTTGTGGATTTTAATTCTTCTTATTTTCATCCATATTTTTTACCATTTCATCTATCTTATTTTCCATGTGTTCCTTATTTTCGTTCATTATGTTTTCCATTTGTTTTTTAAAAACTTCCTCAAAACATAATAAATCTACTCATTTCATCAACTTGTTTCTTTAATTGGGAGTGTTGAAGAATGTAACTAGTGTCGGTCTTCATAATTGTATTTGAGTCATAAAAAAGAAAATCTATTTATAAAAAATATTTTTTATTGACTTATTAAAGCATGGGTTTCATGCTTGGGTCAATGGTAAATAGGTCAAAAGCACCCATTGTGTGCTCTAGGGTTTGTGTCTTATGTCAAAAATCAATGTCATGATGTATAAAACCATTCTTGGGTTCATTGTATTAAAGAAAGAAATTTCTTTTAATCATGTTAACCCCTCCACCATCAAGTCGGCCTCAATCACAAGAAGTCGGCACCAAACACAAAAAGTTAGCCTCAAGCAGCTATCTAGTTGGCCTCATGAAGGGACACATCCACCTAATGAAGACTATATATAAAGAAGCATTCAACCTTGTAGGAATTTACAGGGTAAGTTCCTCAGACAGAACACCAAAAGGACACCGCTCACAAACAGATCACAGATCAATACACCAGTATTTTGACGTGGTTAAAACCCTCAGAGAGGGAAACAGTCCACGGCCTGCGCCAACGTGGCTACTACAGGCAAATTATTAATAAAAGAAAGAAAATTTACATAAGCTTCTCTCATGCACGGTTAACCTAAAAATGACCCTCCATGCACTTTAAATAGAATTCATGGACCAATCGGGTGTCAAGGCACGGATCAAGTGTCGGTAATACCGAGGAGAGAATGAACCGTCAGATCACTACATATCGTGACCGTCGGATTGTAAGTTACAAAATGTACAACGGTAAAGAAACACACTTTACCTAACTCTATACCTAACTCTATACTAGACCAAGTTGAACTTAACTATTCCTATGTGTCGGAATATCCTTAACATCCCCCCTTAAGAACAACTTGGGATAGGATTGAAGGATTTACAAATATGACACAATAGGAGAAGGAAGGAGGCACTAGAGCCTATCCCCCCTTAGTG
>APFE031502936.1:0-10193 GCA_000404065.3 Pinus taeda | reverse complement strand
TGTTGTGTTGCATGCTTCTGCCCATAGGAATTTTGGCATATCCCGATCATACATCATGGCCCTGGTTGCTTCCACGATAGTCTGGTTCTTCCTTTCTGCTACTCCATTCTGCTCCGCATTGTACAGAGTTGTCCACTCCCTTATGATCCCCTCCCTAGCACAAAAGTCTGTAAAGTCCTTGTCGACATATTCTCCACAATTATCTAAGCACAAAACTTTTATTTTCTTTCTAGCTAGATTCTCCACCAGAGCCTTGAACTCTTTAAATCGACAGAGAACCTCATCTTTGGTTTTTAGAAAATAAATCCAAGGTTTCCTGGAGTGGTCATCAATGAAGGTGACAAAGTATTCGGCACCACTAAGAGCTTTAGTGGACATTGGTCCGTAGATATCTGAGTGTATCAATCCTAGTACACTCTTGGCCCTGTTTTTACTTCTAGGAAATGTTGCTTTGGCATACTTGCCCAGAGCACATCCTCTGAATACATCATATCTTCATGTATTAAGATCTAGAACCCTCGTTACAGTTTTGTTGAGGATTATCAGAGCCCCATGGTGCAAATGTCCCATTCGTTTATGCCATAGTTCATTCAGATCCTTGTCCCCATGGCTGCCTATCAGTGCCACTGGTGATTCTAGCTGTAACCTGTACAACCTGTTACTCCTCATTTTGATTTACACTTTCTTTTTCCAGCTTGGGTGTTTGACGTACACTTTCTCCTTGATGAAGAAAATGTCGTAGCCCTTGATTTGAAGTTGTGATACGGATAGTTAGTTCATCCCCAGTCCTGGCACATGCAGCACATTGGTGACCCGAAATCGCTCTCCCGTTTCTGTTTGAAACACTATGGTCTCCTTTCCTATTGGAATACACTTTGCCTTATTCCCCATGGTGATCTGAAAATTCATCCTCTCCTCCTAATACTCAGAGAAACATTCCCAGATTCCTGGCATATGCCACGAGGCTCCACTATCAATATGCCATACCTCAGATGATGTTGAGCTTGTTACACAAGCAACTTCTTCTTCCAATCTGGAAGCCAACATAGAGAAATCAAGATTTCTATCCCTTGTGCAATTTTCCGAAAATCTGCATGAGTCTCATGATGTTGATGCCTCTGCATCATGATCTCGACCCATAATTGATTTTCCCTTCATGTCTTTGATTCCTTGCCCTGATACCATGTGAAACTTCTATTACTACAGCAACTAATTTATTTTTCCTACTTATTCTTCAATAAGTAATTTACGAAGTCACTTCAATAAATATTAAAATAAACTCTATTGTAGATATCACACCATAGAACAAAAACAAATACATGCACAAAAACCAAACACATAAACACAGTTATTTTTGGACAAATGTCCCTGGAAAAACCCAATGAGGGAAAACCGGTGCAGCAGAAGAGGATTTTATTAATCAGTTATTCTTGAGTACAATTGGGTGCCAAACTGGCTTACCCAACAGAGATAAATTCTCCAGCACCTCCCCCAAACTCAGCGTCAGACTTGTTGACCTCTGGGCAGCTCCCAGACCCTCTACGTCAGCTCCTATCTCTTCGCATCAGCACTGGGCCTCTCGGCATCACCCACGCAGGCCCTCCAGTGACTGCACAATCCTGTTGCCTCTATGCCTGCCTCTCTGATCCCTGTGTTGATCTTCTGGTGTTGTTCCTACCTCTCCGTTCCACACAACTACCTCATGCTGCAATCCAGACCTCTAGTTCGAATTTCTCTGCAAACCCTGCTCCAGAAACCGAACTGGCTGGTCTCCCTCAGTATGTTTCCAACTGACCCTCAAGCCTTCTCTTATACTTTTCCTCTTGATGAATCAACGGCTAAGATTAAGTCCCTAATCAGCGGCTAAGATTAAAATAGACTTGATCTTCGTCTCTTAGAAGCTTCTCATCCTTATCTTTATTAATACCCATTAATATTTTTATTTTCCTAAGTTTAGACTTAGGACCTCATTAAAAATATTAATTATTTTAATAACTTTTCATCCGGATGGAATTTTCCAAAACAATTTTTGGGTCTTGGAGATCTCATGCTCTTTAGTCTCTCCACCAAATTTCATGGCTAGAGCACATCCGATGCTACCCCAAATCAACAAAGAAAACCTGTACAACCTATCATCATTCCAAAAACTTGAAAAAGACCAGATTAGTTAAGATCAACACTACAGGAAGCCAAAGGACATGCAACAACAAAAGGAACATTCAGAGAAAGCAAGAAACACAAGAGATATTCAACTTATGCAGCATGTATGACCAAACTCATTGAAGCAGAACCTACCTCTTATGAAAAGGAAGTTGAACATCAAGTATGAAAGAATGCAATGTTAGAAGAACACCAATCAATAATGAAGAATGATGAATGGGAATTGTTCCTAGACCAAAAGACAAATCAGTTGTGACTTCCAAGTGGGTGTACAAAATCAAGCATGCAGTTGATGGGAGCATTGATAAATATAAGGCAAGATTTGTGGCTATAGGATTCTCTCAACAAGAAGGAATTGATTACGAATAAACTTTTGCTCCATCAGCCAGGTACACAACAATTAGATCTCTCGTCTCTATTGCAACTACTATGGGATGGAACTTACATCAAATGGACGTGAAGACAACATTTCTGAATGGCACAATTGATGAAGAAGTCTACATTGAGCAACCTCAAGGATCTGAAGTGCATGGAAAAGAAACTCATGTTTGTAGGTTAAAGAAGGCTCTATATGGCTTAAAACAAGCCCCTAGAGCATGGTATGCCAGAATGGATGTTTATCTATTAAGACTTGGTTTCAAAAGTACAGCAGATCCGAACCTCTACATCAAGGTGGTAAAGAATTAGCTAGTGGTCATATTACTTTATGTGGATGACTTACTAATAACAGGTGTGGAGTACCATATTCGTTAACGCAAGAAGGAACTAACAGTTGAATTTGATATGAAAGATCTTGGACTAATGCACTATTACCTAGGACTCAAAGTTTGGCAGAAACTTGGCGAGATTTATCTTGGTCAAGGAAAATATGTGATCAAGATCCTATAGAAATTTGGATGGATAGTAAACCTATGACGACACCTATGATCACCAATTTGAAAAAGTTGAGGAGTTCATATTCAAGTTTTGTTGATCCAACATCTTACCAACAACTAATTGGTTCTCTGATGTATCTCGTGAACACCCAACCATATATATGTTTTGTAGTTAATACTCTTAGTCAATTTCAGATGGAGCCCAAACATGATGATTGGATAGCAGCTAAACACTTCTTAAGATATCTTTGTGGGACCATACATCATTGCTTGAGATACGTTGCAAGGAATGAGATTTAGTTATTCGGCTCCACAGAGTTGGATTGGGCAAGAAGTGATGCAAATGGAAAAAGCACTACAAGTGGTTGTTTTTGTTTGGGATCTGCTATGGTTTCATGGATGAGCAGAAAACAAGACTTGATTGCATTGAGTACTAATGAAGTTGAATACACAGCAACTAATGAAGTTAGTCGAGAAGCAGTTTAGCTTCGTAAGTTGCTTGCAAGTCTGTTTTAAGGACCTTTGGACTCTACCATCATATGTTGTGACAACCAAAGCTGCATAAAGTTGACAGACGACCTTTTTCCATGCGAGGACAAAGCACATTAATATCAAATATCACTACATTCGAAGCTTGGTGCAGGATGGGGTCATGAAGCTACAATACATCTCCACTAACAAACAAATAACAGACATATTGACAAAGTCTCTTCCTAACAAGAAGCTTGAGTATTTGCGAGACAAGATTGGGCTTGTAGATTTCTCCTCCCTGGTTAAGAGGGAGTGAGGGTGGACAATGTATTCTCCATGTGTCATGTACTATGGCCAGGACTAACAGTCATAAGCCTAGTAAAGGCACTAGTAGGGAGAATGTTGAATTGGATAAGCATCAAGGACGTACATTCTTTAGTCATGTAGTGTGATTGACTAGGATTAACATCTTAAGTTGGATACATGAACTTCGCAAAGAATGGTCTTGAGGGCGCACTTTTCCTTGGATTGGGAAATCGTCTTGTGAGGTCATACCTTAGGAACACCCAGGTGGGGTATGTGCTTGAGAGGTGGTGGTGTCCAAATTTATGCATCCTAGCATTTTGCTATGGTCTAGTGGAGAGATAAAGCTTGTTAGTCAAGGCCTTGCTATTTTGACAATGTTGGCTATGATGATGTAAATCATCATTGATGCTTAATCTAGATCCTTTCTTATATGAATATTTCAACTTGAAAGTATCCTGTTGTGTCATTATGAATACCTCCCTAATTAAGAGGTAGTGTTGAAAAATGTAACTAGTGTTGGTCTTCATAATGTACTAAAATGTAATTTTATCACTGATATATTTATTATATTCATTTATTTTGGTCAAAAGCATGTTCTTCACACTTATAGAGTCAATTGAGTCAAAAAGGATTTATTAAGAGTCAAAAAAAATGTATTTGAGTCAAGTCCCATTTGGAGTTTTGTAAAGAAAAGAAAAAGAATTTTATTTTGAGTCAAAAAAAAGTCAACATATGACCAAGTCAACCCTCCTTGGGCAAGTCGGCCTAAGAGGCAATTATTCGACCCTACTGGACAGTTATATATAACAAGTCAACTTGACCTATTGGTAGCTCATTCATTCACTCACACATTGACTTTTGTGCCAAAGACAACAAGAAAAAGGAGTTGAAATCAAAGGAGAGAGAAATTTGAGTTTTCTAGCTTGTTTCTGCTCACACATGCAAAGTTTGGGGGGCAACTCTGTGCAAATTACAGGTCTGAAATTTGTCCTTCACTACTAGTCCAAAATTTCTATGATTTGACCAGATTTTAGAAGGTTTGACCAGTGTTGACTTTTGTTGACTTTGACTTGGTTGGAGGAGACATGGAGGATAGTTGACTTCGATCTTTGTGGTAGTCTTAGTCTTGGTCTTGGTCTTGAGTCTTGGATATATCATTTTGATTTGATTCCATAAGAGAAGAATTGTTTGGGTTTTCCCCCTTGTGGGGGTTTTGCCCTGGCTTGGAGCCTAATTTTTTATGTTCTTTGTCTCTTTGTCATCTTTATGCTTTGTGTTTTTGTATAACTGTTTGATGAAGAGAACATAAATTAATAAGAAGACAGCTAACATTCACAAGTAATTATCAAGAAACAGGAATCAAGCTTTAATCTATCTAGCACTTGGTTTCTCAACAATTTCTCTAAGGAACCTAGGTTTAGCTTCCTCCCTTTTAATCTCCAAAAAAAAAAAAGGGTTATAGCATTTAAGGGTGTGAGGAACACAAGTTTGTCTTCCTCATTCTCCTTGAAATCGCTTTCATCAATTTTCTCCCATAAAATTTTGCTCCTAGACTCCATGATCCCTTGATTGAGAAAGGCACTAGTCTTATCTCTTGTGTCAATACCATAAAATAAATAGAAAAACTCTAAATTTTTATATTTTTTTCTACAGTAAATTAGGGTTAGCTTACAGCAAAATCATCATTTTTTGGCGTTATTTGCCTTAGGACTTGTTGTCCTCGGGATGGAACTTGCATGCACTTAGTTGGAAAAATGAAAAAGATCATTTCACACATATTTTTCAGCCAGAAATTAGAGTTGATGTCTATGGTGTATATTATTGTTATTTGCGTTTGCAGCCATTAAAAATTGTTGTAATTTATTCTCTTGTTTACTCATTAATTAGCCCGAATTTTACACTTGTTTATCATAGATTCAGTGGATGTTTTCTTATTGTTGTTATAAAATATTTACATGTTGTAAATTGCTCATTGAAACCCTAGTTTGCAACAGCAAAGCGTATTTTCTTGATTGCATGTGTTCGGGAACCTTTTTGAGCTTCTTTAGGTTGTTAACGCAAAATCTAGCAGGCCCGAAGTAAAGCCTCACTAGCCCAACCTAGATCTTATGACAATAAGAGATCAGCCACCACTATCACCTCAGTGGCCTCTCTCCAGCTACTTAGTGGTGGATGTTATCCCCACAAGGGAGGCTTCCCTAAAGAAATCACCCAACAAGCTCTTCAACAAACAAGGGCTCGAGGGTGATATAAAGTCTAATGGTTATGGACATAGGTATTAGTAGGGCCTGGATGGTTGTGATAAGAGATACAAACAATCAAGTAGACTTTCCACCAGCCTTAGTGGACTAAAAGAGAGTTGCTATAAACTAGGGTTTTATGATATGCAAGTTTACAACATGCAAAAGGATATACCAGCCAAGAAATACCCTCTAAGAGATAGATTCAATAAAGTATCAAGGGGTGAATCAGGGAAAAGGAAACTTCTAGAGTACTTATGGTTTAAAATGCATAAAACAACAAACTAAGTCTAGCTATCAATCTTAATTCAAGGATAAATTTGCAATAAATGCTAGATTTTGTCCATTTAACTTATTCAATGCAATTTTTATCAAATAGAACAATGACATATAAATGCAGATTTACCATAACAAGTAAAGTTAAACCCAACCCTAACCCTAGCAACCAAGAATTAACAAAGAGAGAGAATTTAAGGATGATCATCACAACAAGATTAGGGCCTTCTCTCAGTTGGGCAAAGGATTCAATTAAAGCAAGGTCTATAATAGAGGGCCTTGGATGAAGAGGGTGCAAGAGTAAATTGCTTCTCTTAGAAACCCTAGCGACTTTTCTAAATGGGAGATTTAAGGTCAAAGGATGCATAAACAAAATCCCTTTGATGGATTCTTGCAAAACAAATTTCACATACCATAAATAATCTAGATTTCACAAAAGATATTGCACTTTTTGATATGTCACAAATAGAAACCATAATTTCATAAATATAGCATGCAAAATGGAAAATAATAGCAATAAATTTACAAGGTTTCCACAAAATCACTTCATAAGCCCCAACCAAGTCTTCTACATGTAAAAATCTCCCTTCAAAGACAATTTGCACCACTAAATATACATTGTCCAAAAGAAAAATACAAGATAGCTAGTGTGCACTTCTTAAGAGAAAGAGAAGTGAGTGAATGTGTGATGATACAAATGAAAGTGACTTCCCTCTATTTATATGAGGGCAACCAAGTCACCTTTCATAATTTTACAAGTAAAACCCATGAAAGTTTGATTGAGCATCCACCTATGACCTAAAGATCACAAGTCGACTTTAGGTAGCCTTAAAACATAATAAATACACCAAAGTCTCCCACATGTGTGGAAGTATATGCTCTCCATCATGACATAGAATGGACAATCTCCATCAAACAAGTGATAAAGTGGTTCATTAGTGCTCCTCACTTCAAGATAATCAATGAAGTGCATGGGTACATCTCCAAATACCATCTCCTCCACCATGACATCATCTCCAAGAAGACTCACGTCACCATCTTATGGCATGTGGGGATGATGTAGCAAGATCTTAGGCAAACATTAGCATCTAGGCATGATGTGCTAGCCCTCCCAAGTCATCTCAGTGATCTTCATCATCATCTCGACTCTGGAACAAGGCAACATCCATCAAACAAGGTCAAGGTTAGCTTCGGGGTGTCATGGATCCATCTAGGCACACATCAAACAAGCCAACGACTTGGCTTCCTAGCACAATGTTTCAACATATGGAGGTGTAGCAAAGGGGGGTGTAACCATGTGGAGGCTCCTCAAAGCCCAATGTTCATCTCAAGAGAGCAAGGTTGGGGTTGTAAGGTCATCTCTTCTCTCAAAAAAGGGAAAAACATCCTTTGAATGGTGCTGGATGGGTGTCAAGTCATCCTTCATAGGATCTCTACTACATGAGTAATGAAGCACCTGAAACATACCCTCAAGATCAAGTGAGATCACATCATTAGGGGAAAAACCATTCAAGTATCATAGTGGACCATATTCAAAGTTAAGGGCACAAAATAGTTCACACAACCTTTCCTTCCAATGTCTTTCTAGCTTAGGATTTGTAGGCAAATTACCACACTTGTGTTACGGATGACTATGCCTTCAGCCATGTTAGTTAGGTGCTCTCAACTCTTGAGGGGAAAGACGTTTCATAGACAGACCCATCAATCCATAGTTGCATGTAATAATCAATGTTATCAAAACCAAACAGATGATCGAATCGGAAAACCCCCTAAACCAAGAACCAGTAAAAAAAACGGACCAAAAAACTAGTTGACGAAAAACACATAAATATTCAAATTCTAAATAAAAGCATATATATTCATGTGCATCCATATGGATCCAAAATATTTATGCACAAATAAGCAAAATTTATCATTTATATAACATATAAGGGTGCACATAACCAAAATAGCATTGATTGCAATCCATCTCTGAACCGAAAATACATCAACAAAAAGGCTTTAGATGGCCTCTAACATCCATAAAAAATCATGCTACATCAAATACCTACCTATCATCAAAATCATTTCCCATATTGGGAACATCGTCATCAATATCTCCCTCTAAGCATTAAAATAAGATAGAAAAAATTACCATGTCAAGTCAAGATTTTGTTTGACTAACGTTTACATTTTTAGTAGGGCCATGATAAAGGAGTTTGACAACCAATGCCACTAACATCAAGGTACATAGAGGGTTTGTTGTTCTTAATTAAATACTATTTCCATACCCTCGTACATGACAAAATCCGATGGAAACATTGTAATACACCCAATCATGAAATCTTGAAAACTGTTAAGTCTACTGGATTTTGAGTGAGATCTAAAATTCTACTTTCTCTATATGGAATCCAATGAGATCGGAGCCACTCTCAAACATCCAGAGTCATTTCAGGGTAATGTTAAAAATTATGGAAAAAGATGAAAAAGAAAGTTAAAGGAGAATGTCATTTTTACTTTAAGAATTTAACATTTTTGATTCAGTCGTCGCAGATTCCACAGTAATAAGATTTTTCTGCCAACGTTTCGAATCCCAACTGGGATCCATCATCAGGGCAACTAAGCTTGATAGTAGAAAGAGCAGCTGATTAGGTATAAATAGAGATGAGGAAAGCAAAGAGGAGGGTGGCTCTCAATTTTGAGAAGTCGGCTGCCTCTCTATTAATTTATTTTTTTTTTATTTAGAAAATTTTATTTTAAAATTTTTTTATTTAAATTTTTTTTTTTTTTAGAAATTATTAAATTGAAAAAAATAATTAATTATTTTAATTAAATTTTTAATTATAAAGAAGTTATTAGATGATATAAATATATAGTTAGTGTTATAATATTAATGAAGAAGTAATTATTATTATTAATTAGAAATGGATGATTATTATTAATGTGAATTAATTATTAATAATAATCATTTGTTAGTTAATAGGGTTAATATATTTATTACTATTATATTATTATTCTTAATATAGTTATAATCTTATTATTATTTTTATTATTAATGAATAATGAATAATATAAATATAAAGAATTAAATTTTATTTATTATTAATCGAAATTAATTAATTATTATTAATAATAATAATAATAATAATATTAATCCATTAACTAACAAATAATAATTATATTAATCCAATTATCTTTTAATCAATAATCCTTAATTCATATTTATATTAAATAATTAACAATTAATAATTAATTATTAATTTCTAATCAAAATAATTATTTGAATTAATACTTTATATTTATATTTTATTATAATAATATATAATATTTAATATATAAATTTATAGTATTATAATTGTATTAATTATTAAAACTAATATTTATTTTAATAATAATAATAATAATATAATTAATAATAATATAATAATATAATAAATTAGAAAAATAAAATCATTAACCAATTAACTAATGAATATTAAATTGAATATGTTAATTCATATTAATTATATTAATTAATCTCTAATTAATAAAAATTAAAGAATTATTCTTCATAAAATGATCATTAATTTGAAATAGTAATGAGTAAGTATTATATATTAATAATAATAATTAATTTCGAATTAACAATTAACAATTAATAAAGTTTTAATTCTTTATATTTATATTATTCATTATTCATTAATAATAAAAATAATAATAAGATTATAACTCTATTAAGAATATATATTAATATAATAAATATATTAACCCAATTAACTAACAAATATTATTATTAATAATAATTCACATTAATAATAAATCATCCATTTCTAATTTTAAATAATAATTACTTCTTCAATTATTATAACACTAATTATATAAATTGTATATCATCTAATAACTTCTT
>APFE031502909.1:96697-140801 GCA_000404065.3 Pinus taeda | reverse complement strand
CATTTTTTTGATGTATTTTGAGTTTTTGGAGGCTCAAATCTCAAAATCAGGCTTCTCCCAAGTATTGGTAATTTTTCTATTTGCATGCCTTTTCCAAAAATGCCAAGTCTTCAAAATTCCGAGCAGTCCTCCAAAATAGTCGCGCCTTGGAATGAGACCAAACCACGGAAAAAACCTGTAATTTTACCAAAAATTTGCAAAATGCTCCAAAATTCTCAAAAATTTCAGATTTTGATGCTAGATCAAGGCTGATCAGTACCATGATGAGTGAAGGATGCTTCAGCCAAGATGGAGAGTGGATTTGTCCTTTTCTTCTTCTTCCGGGCCTCTGACAGCTTTCGCTGGAGAATTTTGTTTCTAGCCTTGCAAACATGCAATCTTGCCCAATAGTGTGTTTTCATGTTGCGTAGTAGCTCTTTGTCACGATTTGCCTTTTCCAACAATCTCTCCAAATGTGCATTTACACGGATAAGCATGGACTCCCGATCAGCACGCAATGGGTCACCAGGTCTCCTACGGTTCAAAGTTCGATCACTGCGGATCCTCCATAGCTCATCAAGTTCTTTTTCATCCTCCAGTTGTTTGTTTCGCTGCTCCAAATATGTGTTTACCCATCTTTCCATGTACAATTTTGTTTGCAGTGACTGAATCTCGGTGCTCTGCTCTTGGATAATATCCCTGAGCTCTATGGTAGGAGAATCAGCGTCAACATTAATAACCGAAACACCATACACTCTCTCCTCAATCATGGGCTGCTTGCCCCTCTCTGCTACCTGTGCCGATGAAGGAAACGAGGCCCCTTCCACCTGGTGTGGAGATAACACTCGCTGCTCTGAATATGATGACGAGACCCCTTCCACTTGTTGTTGAGAAAGTACTCGTCTAGCTGCTGCAAATAAGGTCCTATGACCTCTCTGATATGTGACCCGAGGAGAAGAAGCCATGTGTCTAGGAATGCTGGTCTCGGGCTGATGTGATGGCCCTCCCTCCTCGTGAACTGCCCCCGGCCCTGGATGTGGCTGTGTGAAAAAATGTCGGGAGATGAAATCTGCCCAAGGAATGCCCTGCTGGCTCAGCTGATGGGAAACTACTAGCTAAATAAGACCATGATGGCATAGGCTCCGAAGCTGCTGTGCTGGGGTCTTTCTCTAAAAGATAGCGACCATCCTCTGAGTGTCGTGAAATAAGTATGCTGAGATGTTCATGATTCTCACTCTGGTGAAGTGCATCAATATGCGGATATGAAAAGAAGATACTCGTGAGAATCTCCCCTCACATGTGAAGTAGTGCATAATGAGTCTCATGATATCTATATACTCTGCTCGGAGGAACTTGATGGGAAAGTTCCTTGACAAGTTATGTATATAGGTAGACCTGACATATGGCTCGTAGTATACTCGATCCAGCAACTTGCGCTTCAGCCACACCTCGCCCACATTGGGTATCCCAGTAGCATCTGTGATAGCCTCTGGAGAAAATACAAAATTCTCCCCTGCAAGGGTGACCTGCCTGTCATGGAGATGTAGGAAAAACAACCAAGCCAACTCTCTGTGATGCTGAATGTGTGACAGCCTCTCACAAAACTGATAACAAGCCATGTGCTGAAAACAAGATACTGCAAATGGGCAAGCCTGTAACTCAGTCAATGATGTGGGCTCTACCTTCTTGTGTTGGCCACTCTTGCCTCCCCTACGAGGCCTTCGCTGTGTCTCAATCTCAGTGGATGATGATCGGTCATCACCTTGCTCATTAGTCTCAGTAGTCGACATGGTGTTATTGAGCGAGCAAGGTGGAACAAATAGGCAAAGATGACTGCTGCCCTGCCTGAAAAATGCTGAGAAGTATGTTGTTTTCAAGGGGGAAAATCATGAGGAAAACGTTAGGGGAAGGAGTTTTTATAAGGAAAGGGAAAATATATACAAAAAAACAGGGAACTTTGAAGGAAATAATCACACAATGTCAAACATGCCATCTCATCTCTCATCATTTGCAAATCAATACTTTATTAGGAAAATGTGTGTTTTGATCACCAAAGGAAAGGACAATAAAAATTTACATGATGGAGGGAATGAGGGCATCAGTATCAGGGTATGGGGTAGCATCAACCACAATCAATTTTACAGGCTGCTCCTTTTATTTTGCTTTTAATGTCATTCATGAGCATACTCTGTTTTTTCAACCTTTAAAATGGCTTTTGGATGCTAATGGGAAACAGTGATTTAGTTTATTTGATCACAAGGGAAGGGGAAGGGTTCTTGTGACAATTTTGCAATGGAAGGGAAAGGGACTGTATCAAGGGAATTAGGGAAATGAGGGGATAAATGAATTAGGGTTTGGGACTAGGAAAACTACTAACAATGCTGCCAACCATATTTCATAACAGCAGTTCCTTTACAATGCTGGCAGCTTTCATATTTGCTTTTGTCATGGGTGAATTAGGGTTTCAATTACATGCTTTAACAAAAGGGAAGGGATATCAATTGCATAGGGATTTTTAGAGGATTAATGAGCAATTGAATTAGGGTTTTCATGAGGGGAAAGGTAAGGGAAAACAGAGTTTAGGGATTAGGGAGGAATACCATGTCATTGTGCAAACCCTAGCCACAACAAACTGCTCCTTTTGAAAACATTGCAGCTGTACATTTGATAATCTTTGCATGAACACCATATAGCTACTAACCTCTGATTTTTGTGCAGCAAGATGTTCTTTCTTTTGTTTTTGTACTAGGCTATGCAAGTTACATTTTTGCTCTGTTTTTTGATAATTTTTATGTGCATGCCTCTGTCATCAATTTCTTTTTCTTTTCACTATGTTTGTTTTCATTCATTGCTGTGCCTTTTACATATGTTTGCTGTGTGCAATAGTGTTTAGGGTTTGAGCTTGATATATGAGGGAAACTAGGGTTTGAATATGGTTTAGAAGGGATTTGGGTTTCATGGAATTGGGCTGGGGTTTTAGCATTTCTTTGCAAATGAGTTGATAACAACAACACTTTAACATTTGTGATTTTATAATGGGAAAACAAATGGAGGGAACAAAGGAATAAAGAACCTTGAAAAACAAAACCAAAACTGTCATAAATATGCTTGCAAACAACCATCCATTCAACCTATCTTGCTATTGATTTCTTTGCATGAAATTATGACCATAATCCTCCTTTGCAATCATAACACCATCACAAACCACGTGGAGGAGACATACCTTGACAAATTTGAGAGGATTTGGAGAAGTTGAACTGTTTGGGTGAGTTTTTGTGTAGGCAGCCAGAATGGTCGCGCACACTGTAATAGTCGTGCCCGTGTAGTTTCATACGGCGAAGAACTCACCAAAAAGTCGCGCACCACCCAGGTGGTCGCGCACACTTGAGGAATGGTCGCGCACCTTCCCAAGCTCGAAATTGGCTGCAAATTGCCCAAATCGCTCTCTTGCCTCTCTCCTTGTAATTTCTTGCTCCCAAATGCACAATGAGTGTTTTCAAAGAGGGAATTTACCTTTATATGCTTTCATTTGAAAAAAGGTAACTCAAAAATCCACTTTATAATGTTAATACTTGTTTTTCTTTTTAACACTGTTTAGAGTCTTTTTGTCCTGAAATGAGCTCTTTTGATGCGTTTGACTCCGTTCTTTTTGCAGGTTGACCATCTGATGGACTGTGGCGAAGGAATCAGGGTTGTTTCCGGCACTTTTGCAAACCTCTGAAAATTTCTTTATTTTTACAAATTTGACATGACCTTGGACTTAAAAACGGGGTTTTTAAATCCAAGGTATAAAATGATCTGTAGCTGATGCAAATAGCAATGAAACATATGTACATACCTCCTTTTGGCTTGCTGGGCACTCACTGACCTTGACTCATGACCTTGAAGTGATTTTGACTCAAAACCCTAGACCTAAGACCTGGGACCTCAAGACAAAAACAAAAACAAGTATGACTCAATTACATTGTAGTATGACCTGATCCAGCAAAGCCAAGAAGGGAACAAAGACCAGCTCCTCCATTCAGTGTTATGGCATGCCTAGTGGGATGCAAAATTGACACTGATGAGACACCTAACTATGCATATGCAAAGAGCTATTGATCACTGATGGAGGGCTCAAGACCGACACTAACAGGAAGTATCCTCAATGGGGGTGAAATTAATGCCTCATGTAATGACATATTAAAATTAATTAACATGTTAAGGGTTCAAGTGGCGCGTGGGTTGGTGGCCTCCAAACCGAGTGCCACACCCTACAGTTGCCAATTCATCATTTTCGCATGTCATAGACATCATTCCCAAGGTTCGGGTCACCTACTCTAGTCCCTTCATGTTAAATGCTTGAAGGTGCTTTCATTTGGGAAGAGATACAATGTTATGTTTGGCATTCTTGTTTATCATTTTGTAGTTGATATGAATTAAGTTTCGCAGGGTGGATTGGCCCTTGTATTGGGAGATCCTGACAAATATTTTTGTGAGCTCATTGATGATTGTATTATCTACAAGAAGAATTGGTCCATAAACTGTCGTGGATATTCCATTGGACATTTCGTTACAACAGATATGATAGTATTATATTCAAAATCTAAAAATTCTACACTATTACAATTTTATTAAAGTTCAAGATTTGTAGATTTAGTTGTAATTAGTGCATGCATGCAAATGGAAATTATGTAGAAAAATAGAGAACGAAAAAATAAGCTCACACACACATAAGACACAAGATATTATCTGGGAACCCCTTTTGGGAGAAAACCCAACTAGAAGGTGAGGTCTCTTTGCTCTCCTTCTCTATCTGGAAATAGGGTTGCAAGTACAAAGAAGTAATACCTGTGGCCCGTGGGCTACTACAATGCACAAAACCTCTTTGTGTGCTCTACCTCCTATCCTTCTTCCCTATATTTGCTTAGTTATGGAACAAAATTCTCTTGAAAGAATGAAATGCCTCTTCCTCCTAGCGGCCTAATTATAACACAACCTGATAGCCTACTAGAGGTTAAGTTTGATTACATCAAATCCTAAGTAAAGTTACAATATAGACTTTTCTAGAGTCTTTTAAATTAAAATCATGTGTCTAGCCCATTTTACATGAATAATGGGGGTTGACACAACATCCTCTCGAACCATGGTGGTGAAAATAGGAAGGTCAAATTTTGAGTGGCATAACTTTCACACACAGAATCTGATTAACATGACTCTGGTGTCTTTGGAAATGTCTCTATTTGTAGAATAGCATGAAAAGGTGTTACACTAAAGTGGAAATTTTTTAACCCCAAAAAACATAATTTGATGCTTCAAAATGCTCGTGGAAGGTTTCAAACCTTGTTTTGCCAAACTGGGTCTCGACAGTAAAAGCAGTCCCGTGAGTTGATTACTCCACTTTTTCCACTCTTAATGCATAGAGATGAATGAAAAACAATATAATGATCCAATATGGATCACTCCTCACCATTTTGGGAGGATTTGTCTCCCCAAAAGGTTCTACTGAATGAGGTGAGGAAATTGTTCCTCCACCTTCTCTCTGGTGTACCATTAGCTTTGCCTGGAAGTTGTCTCTTCAACCCAATTTCCCAAAGGTCATGTTGCCATTATATTGTAGTTCTGGACCTCTTGTGAAAAATTGTATCTTATGTCAACTTTGCCTGAGCATCTAGTGCCAAATCCTCCATAAAAGGTTGGACCTCTTGTCTAGTCAATTTAACGTCTTAAATTTCTCTACATAAATTATCAATCCGGGTATCGTAAACTGATGAAGTGTGGTGCACCATATGTGCTTAGTTAACCTTTTTCTTGCTTTAGTTTGTTTTTGGATTTTATTCTTTTCTTAATGTGTGGTGATGAAAGTGAAGTGTGAAGTGTGTGGAGTGTAAATGGTGATGGTTTCTAAACTTGAAAAATGATCAAAAGAAAGCTTTACAGTAACTGAAAAGAAACCAATTCTTAAGCGAACTAATGGAAATGGCCCAGTATCCTTGCTATTGAAAATGAAAAGAAAGCAAAAACTTGAAAAACAACTCAAACTTATAGTAAAGCAGCTAACTCACACTACTTGAGCTTTTTAGATCCTTTGCCCCTTGGCTCAATCTACCTTGGGGAAGTAATCATGAGCATAACAAGCAATATGATATTTAACTGTTCAACGAAAGTAAATTGCATAAGGAAACTAATCACACTACTTGAATTCTTCAAATCCTTTACCCCTCAGCTCAATCTACCTTGGGGAAGTAATGATGAACATGTCAAGCAATATGATATCTAAATGTAAATTGCATAAAAGAAACTAATCACACTACTTGAATTCTTCAAACCCTTTACCCTTCAGCTCAATCTACCTTGGGGAAGTAATCATGAACATGTCAAGCAATATGATATCTAAATGTAAAAAGAAATTAATCACACTACTTAGACTCTTTTAGTTCTTTACCATTCAGCTCAATCTAATTTATGGAAGCAACTATGAGTAAGTAATATGACAACTAAATCACACTACAGTTAGTGATCTTCTGATCTCCTGCTAATATAGTCATTTGACCACAGAAAGAAATCATAAATTGTTAAGCAATATGACATCTAATTAGCAGAAAAAGAAATAAACAATTAACAACTTGAAAAGGACAATGCTGAATGTAAATTGCAGAAAATAAAGGTTAGCAGGAAGGACAAGATGATCTCATATGCCAAAAGTTATCAAAAAGATGAAAAATTGCCAACCGGTTTAACATACTTGCATGAATTAAAATTGCATGAATGAAAAATCTAATCTATCAAACTTGAAAGCAATCAAATGACATAATGAAATCAAAGCAAATATTTACAAAATGAAATCTACTCTATCTTACATCTTAATATGCTCCATGACATCTACTTCACATCTCCTTCCATGTTGAGAACATCAAAGCTTTATTCAAATTCCTGAATAGTACAAAGTACAACAAAGTTCTCCAAAGCTTTCAAAAGCCATCAAGGAAGAACTACAATATTAAGAACTACGGACCAAAAAAAGACTAACAAATAAAGGAGAGAGATCTCCTATTTATACAAAAAGATGAGAGCCATCTCATTAATGATAATCCATGAATCTCTCCCTCTACCTCTAGAGTCCTGATCAAAATAGGAACTGAGAAGACACATGTCTTTTTAGAGTTACAATACAATTAGGAGATGTGACACATATCCTCATGATCCCATGATTCTTTCCACTCAAATTCGAATTTGGCCTTGGAGTGCCACATAAGGGTCTTCTAGAAGCCTCCTTTCAACCTACACATGTCAACAATCTCAACCCATTGGTTAGGTATAAGCTTATGCACATTATTTCCTAATTTTTAACCACAAATTCACTTAAAAGGCTTATAATTAATAAAGATTGGAAAAACATAAATGTGGCCCAATGATAATGAAGGTGGGATTAATGTGGTGACAGAGTAGTGAATTGGAGGTGATATAATGGACATAATAGTGAAAGTGTAATGGAAATGAATGACATTTTCAAGACTCAACACCTCTTTCTCTTCCTCATCTAGCATGGAAGGCTCATAAAGTTTCAAATTATCTACATTATCAACTAAGTAAATGCACATATATGGTGGTAAAATGAGTTGATAGGAATTATCACCCACCTTTTCTAGTATCTTAAAGGGACCATACCTTAGAGCCTTGATTTTATTTGCAAGCCCTTATAGCCTCTCCTTATTCAAATGTAGCCATACTATGTCACCCACCTTAAATGATTTCTCTATTCTGTGATGATCATGCTTGGCCTTATACTTCTCTTCTGACTTTTGCAGTGTTTCTTATACATGTAGATGGATCTCCTGATATTCTCTATAAAATTTCCAGCCCTCAAATCATATCTTGTAATATCTTCCCTCTCTCCTCCTTGTTTCCCATATACAATATCCAAATCTGAAGGTGGAAAATATCCAAAACAAGTTTGAAATGGGGAATTTCCTGTAGAAGTTTGGATTACTCTGTTGTAATAATGTTGTATATATACATATTTTCATCCCAAATCTTTGGATGCTTCTGGTTGTATCCCCTCAGAAGTTACACCAAAGTCCTATTAACTACTTATGTCTGTCCATCTGTCTGTGGATGGAACGTTGTAGGTATCTTTAACTTTGTGTCCATCTTATGCCACAATGTAGTCCAGATTGCACTAAGAAATATTGTATACCTATTTGAAAAGATGGTCCTTGGTATCCCAAAGTGCACCCAAACCTCTCCAAAGAACAAGTTTGTTGCCTTTTTCCTATTGATGGTCTTTTTACATGGCATCAGAACACACATCTTGTTCAACCTGTCAACTACCATGAATAGGTAGTCATGTCCCTTCTTGGTTGTTGGTAAACCTCCTACAAAGTCCATGGAAATTATTTCCCAAGGACGAGTAGGTACAAGTAAGTGATGATATAGACATGGTTTCTTGTTGTTAGGCTTGTTAGTACAACAAAGCATGCATCCTCTTATGAACCTAGCTATTGCCTCTCACATCTTGGGCATATATACGTACCTCTGCAAGTTAGCCATAGTCTTCCCTACACCAAAGTTCTCTGCAACCTTGGAGGTGTGAGCCTCTCTAATCACCTGCAATCACTCACCTTTAATAACACATAACTTATCTAGCATGTAGAGTAACCCATCCTAGAGATGGCAGTCAATAGTGTTGTTGCCATCATGCACATGACTCATACTTTGCAACTTTTGGTACACCTCCTTGAATTCCTCATCCTTTGAATATGCCTCTCTATATGTATCATGGGTGAATGGCTCCATGTGCACAAGAGTCCCCAAAGTTGTGATTTTTGATGTGGGTGGCCTTGAAAGCATGTCGACTAACTTGTTTGAGTTGCCCTTCTTATAATTGATCACCAAATGAAATTGTTGTAAAAACCCCATCCACTTGTAATGCTTGATCTATTGTAGCTTACTATGGGCCTCCAAGTACGGTAATGACCAATGATTTGTGTGGATTATTGTCTCCTTTCCCATCAGATAGTGCTTACACTTCTTTATAGCTTGCACCATGGCATAGAGCTCTTTGTCATAGGTAGGGTCGTTAAGAATCACCCCATGAAATACGTCAAAATGGTAGCATACATACCTTCCTCCTTGCATCAAGAAACTCCCATAGCATCCCCACTCGCATTTGTCTCCACTTCAAAGGGTCATTGCAATTTTGGTAATGCCAGAACTAGTGCTTGGATGATCTTCTTCTTTAGCTCCTCGAAATCCCTCTGCTGACCTTTTCCCCACTGAGAACTCTTTCCACTTGCTGTTATGGCGTGCGACAGTGATAATACCACTAAAAGTGAGGATATGAATTTCCTTAGGTACTATGTTGCCCCAATGAAACTCTTGATCTCATAAACATTAGTAGGCATTAGTCATTTCATGACGACCTCCATCTTGGATAGATCTATCTTCAGTTCTCCTCCACCAATCACATACCCCAAATACACCATAGGTTGTTTCGCAAACTCACACTTCTTGAGATTTTCTAGTAGTTGGTGCTTCTTCAATGTTTCCAACTATAAGAAACCTGGGTTAAAAGTTCATGTAATAAAGGTTAATAAAGGAAAAATAAGACCAAGGTCATGGGACACGTATTCCAAGCTGAATGTTGGGAAAAACTCTATAATGGGCATCACTTATTGTTTATTATGGCTAAAGAAATTGGCAAAGGAAAGAGGAGTTAATTGGCATTTATTTATGAAAATAAAGGAAAATAGGAGGAAAGACAGATGAATGGTCACAAGATTTGCATAAGAGGGAAATTCAAGGAAAAATAGAGGAAAGTGAAGATATTAGAGGCATCAATAATCAAAAGGCATTAGAGGATCAGTTTGGGGCCTTTTGTCAGTTTAGCTTTGACAATTCTCTCTACACACTCTCATACTCTTGCATAGAGAATTCTTGAAGCACTCTAGTAAAGGAAGGACAAGGAAAGCAAAGAAGGTTGGATCAAGTAGCTTTAGTAGGAAGGTTTTGTAGGTAATAGGTTGCATGTGTGATTTCCTAGTTGAGGTGTGAATGCATAGTACATGCATTTGTTCATTTGGTTCATTTCTTGTCATTGGCATGGGTTTTTCCTGGTTTGATAGTGGTTTCAACCTTGCCTTGACATTTCTTGGATAACCATGGTGTGATGGGATTCATGTTTGGTTGAGCTTTCGATTGCCGGAAGGTTTTGGAACTGGGTGAGGTGGTCTTAGGAAAATTCCCATGGGTTGGGGGTGGAGGTGGTTTAATCTTCGGGAAGCCCTCAACATGTGGGTGGAGATAGGAAAAATTCTCAAGATAATGATGAAGAAATTTTGAGGCATCCAAGATTGTTTTAGGCTTAGTGATATCTTTACTGATTTTGGTGAGACCGCGATAGGCTGAGGGTGGAGGTGGTTTAATCTCTGGGAATCTCTGGTTGTTTATGTCTTGAGATACCACATCCATGCTTGGAATATGGCATGGGGGTGATTGGTTGAAAGAAAGATTTAGTTCAACCCAATCTATGGTCGGGTCTTACGTGGAATTCCTTGATTTGGTTGGCTTTTGCATCAGTTAATAAGAGCTATTTTGATTTGGTAATGTATGAGAACTTGTACTTGTTATTGTGATGATTTCGTAGTTGTTTCGTCATAGTTAATATTTTGGTTATTTGCTAGTTATAAGTGTGGTTCTATAATGTTCTCTAGATATCGCTTTGTTCAATATTTGATAAGTGTCTGATGGTTGATGAATGCATGGGCTAACAAGTGTTGTTACAGCTATTAAGAGAGGGCACTAGACCTCCTTGGTGATTCTCATATACGACTTAGACTCTTATGATTAGATATGCATTCATGACCTGTGACTTACATGTTTACCATGCGTTTGACGAAATGATTATTATGGTTAGGCTTGGTTAGGTTAATTTCTTGTTTAAGTTTTGCATGAATAGATTTGTACTTATGTCATTTATGATTAAAGAAAGTCTCAGGAAATTCTGGAAAGTGGTATGGAGGTAGGCTTGAAAAGGTGGCACAGATTCTGGGACCACATGCTCAGAACTAGAGAAATTATGATATAACCACATGGATGTAGTGTTGTGCATGCAGATGGAGGCCTATAACCAAATGCATGCCTATGGGTGTGGTTGTGGGCCCAGGGCAGTGAAAAAGAGCCTCAAATGAGGGATTGGCCATTTGGGGTGGTTCTTTGGCCCCTGAGTGTCTTGTAGTCCCAGTATGATGTTAGGAAAGTTTTAGTTTGTAGGCCCCACTTCCTTAACTAGAATTTGGAGGTCGGGTCATGTCATAGTAGCCCTAAGATTATGTTTACCCTAATAGGCTAGTTAAAGTGGGTAAATGTGAGAGGAGGTGTTTAGAGATTGGTATCAGAGCATGGTTCAAATACTTGGACTAGATGGGCTAGATGCATGTAGTTATGCATGCATTGTCATGGTTATGGTTATCATGTGTGAGGTCTTTGTATGCAGTTAGTGTTATCTTGCATGATGTTGATATATTGAAATGATTATGTATATACATGTATCGTGCTAATCTGGACTAATTTTGCAGATGAGATAACCTCCCCTGAACTTCATAAGGTATGATTTGATTATGATTTTTATTCGTTTATTTGACATGACATGTTTGTAGGAGGTAGAAGATCAAGATGACTAGCATAATGGTAGACTACAATTTACATGACTCTCCCTATAGATCAATCGAGTAGCATGGGGAAGAGTACTCTCTTGACATAGAAAATACCTTGAGAAGTATAAAGGCATAAATCAGAAGTTGTAAGGTAGATAATGACAGGGTCATTGAGTCACAAGAAAGACTTTCCAGAACCCAAGAAAAGAAACCAGAGTTCAATGAAATGATCCTTATGGTAGTGTCATGCGTAGCAGTGACAATGGTAGTGTCATGCGTAGCAGTACAAGATGTAGTAGTGCAATGGATGAAGGTCATCAAGCTAAGCATCAGGAGCACAGAGGACCGATGCAGTGGATCAATGTGATGCTTCTATTGGGAAGTATTACTAGAGAACATTCCTCACTAAGATGGAGTGTTGATTTTGGGTGACATCAGATGTTCTCTAGCTCTGAAATTTTATGGAGCATCTAGAATACATAAGATTTCCAAGACCCGAAAATCACTTGGAGAAATTCGGCTAGGATTGTGAGTTATTAAAATAATTAATATTTTTAATGGGGTTCCTAAGTCTAAACTTAAGAAAATAAAAATATTAATGGGTATTAATAAAAATATGGGTGAGAAGCTTCTAAGAGACGAGGATCAAGTCTATTTTAATATTAGCCATTGATTCGAGAATTAATCTTGGTCATTGATTCATCAATAGGAAAAGTATAAGAGGAGGCTTGAGGGTTAGTTGGAGATACACCAAGTGATTAGTTAGTTCATTGTTTTTGGGGTGAGGTTTGCTGAGAAAATTGAATAGGTGATCTGAGTTACAGTGAGAGGGGAAGTAGCAGAGATTTGGATCAAAAGGGAGTTTTGAGCTAATGAGTACTAGACACAAAGGTAGCAATAGCATTAGGGAGGCAGCAAAGAGGCCTACGCAACCCAGGAATGGGCTCACATAGAGCTGACATAGACCAAGAGGGTTCTTGTACTGGCAGTGCGAGATAATCATCAGATGTTTGAGATTTTGTTGGGAGTTTGATTTTCTAAGCCGAGACGGCTGAAGTCGAAGCTCCTAAGAAAAAAGTGATCCAGCAGAGAAGTGAAACAATCTCCTAGAGGTAAGACGTTGGCCCACACAGAGCAGATTGTGTTGGAATTTTTGCAGTGATTGCCAAAGTCATCCATTCAATGGATCAGTTGTGACTTAGAAAATGAGGTAAACGATCGTATGCATTTCTTGCTGCTAATATTTCTCTGAAAGGTTAGTCTCTATGAGAGACAACTTGTTGTACTCAGATTTTGCTTGCTTAATAATGCAAACCCTCTATTTGTTGCACCGGTTTTCCTGCATTTGTTTTTTCCGGGGACATTTGTCCAAAAATAATGGTGTCCCTTGTGTGATTGTCTCATATCTATTTCAGTTTATGATTTGTATGTCAGTGTAGTTTGCAGTGGTGTTTTTCATCATTGTTTAAATATTTAAATAACTTGTTGAAAGTAAAAACAAGTAGGAGATGATTAACTAGTGATTTCATTAGGATTTTTGATGCATAGATTTAGAAATTCTCACAAGAGATAGGTTACCAAGGAACCTACAATAAGATCATTGATCACCTCATTTTAGTGTTGGATTAGATGTTATTTTATACTAAGTCACCATGTATGTTTGATAAAGTAAGAGCATCCCTTCCAGAGATTGCACGTTGGTTTACTCCTCAAGATGACATATTCATATGAGTCTTTGTATCATATATAAGTCCACATATATTGCTTTTTTTTAACAGAGAAAGTGGTAATGCAGAAATTGGCATACCAACTTTCTACCGGAATGTCTAATTCACTACAAAAGGCAAAGAAATCACGTTAGAAAATCTTTGCACTTTGAATAGGATCATATAATTTGAAGAACATGAAATAAGCATAAATTAAGGCACAAGAACTAGAGTTATTCAAATTCAGTGAGTTAGCCTACCGCATATATGATCCTAGAGGTGTGGCCACTCAACACAACACGCAACTAAGCTATAGTTGGATGTATGCATCGCCATCTTGGGAAGAAGAGGAAAATATTAATAAATTATTCCACTCTACCAGTTGAAGCAGCCAAAGGGGGGAGGTCCATCCAAGGTTACATATGTTCAATGATCATGAAGAAGAAGCCCAAGAAAACATGGCCACAAAGAAAGAAGAAATTAAAAGAAAGCAGGATTAAGATGTTAAGAAGGAAATAAATAAGAAATGTAAAGTGGATAGAGATGAAAATAAATTGGTAGAATAGGAGAAGATAAAGAAATAACAAGAGAATGAACAAAAAAATTAAGAAGAGGATAAAAAAAATCAGGCATTACGGAAAGGGAGAGAAGAGGAAAAGAATATAAAGAAACCTTGAAGAAACAAAAGGAAGAAGAAGGGATGAAAAGAAACAATTTGAAGAAAAGGAGAAGAGAAAGAAAGAGGAAGAAAATATGGCCAAGCAATCAGAAGAATATTTAATTTCCAAAGAATTAGTTGATAAGAAGGCAGAGGAAATCATATTGAAGAATTTGGTAGTTGAACCAATTGTGGCTACCATAAACATCTGGCCTCCAATACCCATTACAATAGGAAATCCCCTACTCAATGAGATGGGAATCACGATTCAAGTTAAATAAAGAATATTAGATATCTTAAACTTTACTTTTGACCAATTCATATTCATTAGCAAAGAGAGAAGACAGTATTATCCAAATGAGCTAGATAGTCCTATCTTGTTCAATCTGGAAAGGTATATTGTAGTATATACAAGAAACAACCCAGAGGAAATGGCTTCCGCAGACATGACATTTGTAGAAACAACAAAGAAAAAAATTGATCGCCTATCTCAAGAGGTTGAAAGGTTTAAGAAAGAGTTCGTCAATGCAAAAAAATAGAATGAACAACTCCTTTTAGAGAATCAAAATTTGTCCACCACAAGTTCCAGTTGGGAAAGTTTGCAATTAGAAATTCTTAAAGAGCTAAAATAGTTGGAGGAAATTCTGAAGCAATTGTATGATGAGATGAAAATCATGCATAAGGTAGGAGCTCCTCTAATTTATATGCAAAATGTGTTGCAAGAATGAGGAACACTAATAAGGCTATCTCTCTTAGAAATGGTTTTTGTTCACGGATGGATCACGAAGTACCCCAATGCCCTGACATAATTACCTAAGAAGACCATATTAGAGGTTGATCTTGACAAGATGGAAGTGAGAATATTTTTTCAATCACATGAAAAACTAAGAAAAAGCATGTTTAATGTCATATCATCCTATTTTAAGTTGCACAGTGGATTAGAGGCCTTGGTCAGAGTGCACAAGATACCTTCAGTAGGTCCATTAGGAGAAGTAAGACTAGGAGAAGAAGTTAAGAACGAAATGCGAGAATAATTAGACCATAAAGGCATACTTCTATACAAAAGGAGTTATAAGTGACAAAGGAGGCCATGATTCAGTATGTTACAAATCCCACCAAGTTGCATACTAGATTAACAATGCGTTCGAACAAGTTGCAAGTAGAATCAAACACATTGCTACCAGATGCATTGAAATGTGGGGTTATATATGATCAAGAATTATCTAAACAGGTGAAGGAAGTAGCTACAGAGTATAAAGCATGACATGAGTATGTGACTAAAGAACTTCATATCGAATAGCTAGAGATGCCCATTACATAAATTCTCACATGAATGTAATTTGTTTTCTTAATTTTTATTATAATTTTGTAAATAACATATTTTTTAATTAGAAATGTGAAAATAAAATGGAAAGTCACATGTAAGTCGAAAGGTCATGAGGCAATTCCAAGAGTCATAGTGGAAGGTGAAAGATCACCTCACCTCTTATAAGTACAACTTCATGGTTAGAGCAAAAGGAAATTTAGCTTTGGTTTCCATTGTAAGCATATTTTTATAGAGCTTGTTATTCTTTTGTGAAAGCAAGTAATAGCATTGATGCTCCATTATTGGATCTAGTGAATACTCCATGTAATCATGTAATTCAATACTTCTACTTAATATTCATAAGCTCTTTGAGCTAGGTAATAGTTTCATACATCTATTGTTAAGTGTTGAGAGTCTCTTTTCATAATGGTTGATGGTATGTGTTTAATTCCATACGTTTTAAGGGAAACAAACTATTTTATTGCTTTTAGCGCACATCTTATTTAAGATTGTATGTTATTTATTCTTTAATAGTTATTATTGGTTGTAAACTACTTTCAAACGAATCTTAATTTCAAATGCATATTTATTAGATATGCTAACATTCTCTTTTCAAAGGTTCATGTCATTTATCTTGTTTGTAGAGTTGTTTTGTGCACGTTAATTGTAAAGTATTTCACTAATCTATTTTAACTAGTGTTCATTAAAAGTTGTATTGGATTTCTTAGGTGTTGTTGAATTTCAAACAAAGCATATTATAAAGAAAACAAGAAGGTTATTGTGCCTATATATCATATGGAACTCTTATTCCAAACAGCGTAGGGTCTATTTGGGATGTTACACCGGGGAGATCACCTAATCGTTAGCGGAACATTTGAGTCTGTCGACAGATTTTTACACTAGAAGGAGGGTCACCATTGTATGGAATGTCGATTTTCAAATTCTTTTCTTGATTCATCTCAACAAGATAATAAATCCATGTTCACCTCTGTCAAATATTCTTGATATTTAAGAGCCACCTCCACATAGTCTTGAACGTGTTTGAAGTCACCTATGATCCATTAATATCTCTACATCCTGTCACACATGAGTTTGCAAGAAAACTTGGAGTGCTTTTGGTTACATCTATTCTCCCTTTGTTGGGTGCGGAGCCTGATTATCTTCTTTATTCAGAGGTATCACTGCATTAGACCCTAGTTTGTAATGTGGTGGCAACGCCACCCATAATATTTGTGCTACAAGGGGGGGGGGGGGGTTGCAAAATGCTGTAATTTCGTAGTCAATATGGGTCGTTCATTAGGTGGAGATCTGATGGTAGAAGTTATGTTTAATTTAGGGTTTTTTGCCCTAGAAGGCAACCCCTCACTATATATGAGGGAATTGTATTGTGTCTATGTAGATCTGGATTTTGAGTGAGAAGAGAGAGGATATTGAGTGGAGAGAAGAGGGAATTACGACGGATCTGCTACAGGTTGTATCTCTTCAGTTTGCTAGATAATATAAAAGGAAGGACTAGTTGTTTCTCCATGGACGTAGCCTAAATTGGGTGAACCACGTATATCTATGTCTCTCTTGTTTGATTTGTTTTCTGTGTTTATATTTCTATAATATATTATTTGTGTTCCATTGCTCTGTAATATATAATTTTCTAACAACGGGTATCAAAGCCGAAGGTCTATTTGGCTGATAAACTCGCAGGAGAGAAGGGTTCCTGGTTCGAGTGGGAGTAATGGTGGAAGATGGTAGGTTTAGGGTCAAAAAATTTAATGGCCAAAACTACTAGTTGTGGAAGATGCAGATGGAAGATTATTTGTATCAGAAAGATCTATACCTACCATTGAGTGGAAAGAAAAAGAAGTTGATGAGTATGACAGACACAGAATGGGATATTCTGAACAAAATGGCACTTGGAGCAATACCATTGTGCCTAGCGGCTTCTGTAACCTTTAATATTTCAAAGGAAATGACAACACAGGGTTTAATGAAGGCATTGGCCAAACTATATGAAAAACCCTCAGCCTCAAATAAGGTATTTCTTATGAAGCGTTTATTTAATATTAAGATGTCAGAAGGTGGATTTGTTGCTGATCATTTAAATGAATTTAATACAGTTACTAGACAGTTAAGTTCTGTAGGGGTTTCTTTTGATGATGAAGTTAAGGCTCTGTTATTTCTATGCTCATTGCCAGAAAGTTGGAATGGTTTAGTTATGGCCATTAGTAACTTTGTCTCTGGATCTAGTACTTTAAAGTTTGATGATGGTGTCGGTGCAATCCTTAGCGAGGAAATGCGACGGAAAAGCTCTGGTGAGAGATCAGGTAATGCTTTGACTGCAGAGACTAGGGGAAGAAAAATTTAAAGAGGAAAGAGCCCAGAATATCGCAGTAAGTCAAGGAAAGGCAGATCCAAGTCCAGATCGGGGATAGTGTGCTGGAAATGTGGGAAGAAAGGACACTTGAAGAAAGACTGCAAGTCTCGGAAGGGAAAAGAAGAAGATGTGTAGCAAGAAAACAATCATGAAGTGAATGTGACAGGTGGTGTGTTGCAAGATGCTTTGATTCTTTCATTAGAAAATATTATTGATGCCTGGGTGGTAGATTCAGGGGCCTCATCCCATGCCACACCTGATAGGAAATGTTTTCATGATTATGTACAAGGAGATTTTGGACAGGTTCGATTGGGTGATGATAAATCCTGTAAAATCACTGGAATGGGTATCGTTTTCATAAAACAGCAGAACAAAAATAAATGGATATTGAAGGAGGTAAGGCGTGTTTCAGATCTAAAGAAAAATCTAATTTCAACTGTGCAGTTGGGAGGTGAAGGTTGTGTAACTACTTTTATAGATACAACCTAGAAGGTCACTAAAGGATCATTGGTAATAGCAAAATGAGAAAAGGTTGGTACATTGTATTTATGCAATGGTATTTCTAATTCTATTAATGTTTTAACCTCTATAGGAGAAGATACAACATTGTGGCATCATAGGCTTGGGCACATGAGTGAGAAGGGGATGTAGATTCTTCACTCAAGAAATTTGTTGCCAGGTATGAAGCATGTTGATTTAAATTTCTGTGAGAATTGTGTTTATGAAAAATAGAAGAGAGTCAGATTCCTCAGAGTTGGGAAAGAAAAGAAGAGTGGAAAATTAGAGCTTGTGCATACAGATGTATGGGGACTTGCGCAGGTATCATCTCTTGGTGGCTCTCATTAATATGTTACTTTTATTGATGATGCAAATAGAAAGATCTGGATTTAGTTTATTCGATCTGATGTATTTGATACTTTCAAGAAATGGAAAGCTTTGGTTGACAATGAGATAGGAAAAATGTTGAAGTGTCTCAGATCAGACAATGTAGGTGAATATTGTAGAAAATAGTTTGATAGGTAATGTTTGGAGAATGGAATTCATAAAGAGAAGACAGTCCCAAGAATGGCACAAGAAAATGGTGTGTCAGAAAGGATGAACAAGACAATAATGGAGTGTGCAAGGTGCATGAGATTTCATGCAGGATTGCCTTTACAATTTTGGGCAGATGCTATAGATATTGTTGTTTATCTAATAAACATAGGGCCTTCAAGTTCCTTGGATGGTGATATTCCAGAGGAGGCATGGACAAGTGAAAAGGTAACATGCTAATTTTTAAAGACTTTTGGTTGTGAAGCCTTTGTCCACATTAATAAAGAAAATAGAACAAATCTTAAGGAAAAAAAAAAAATGTACGTTTATTGGATATGGTGTTAATGATTTTGGTTATCGCTTTTATGATTATGAAAAACACAAAATCATTAGGAGCAGAGATGTCATATTTAATGAAAATGTTTTGTATAAGGATCAGCTGCAGGAAAATAAACATGAAAAAGAAAACAGAGAATACACAGTGCTTGATGAGATCATAGAAAAAATGAAGATGCTTGAAAATCATAATGATCAACAATCAGAACAACAACAACAACCACAACAACAATAAGCATCTCAAATGCTTGAAAGTGGTGTTAGAAGATCTACCAGGATAAGTAGACCCCCTGAATGATGCTCTCCTTCATTATATTACGTATTGTTGACTGATTCTGGTGAACAAGAATGTTATAAAGAAGTAGTGCAGATAGAAACCAAGAAGAAGTGGGAGCAAGCCATGAAAGAAGATATGGACTCCTTAGCACATAACTAGACTTGGGACTTAGTCAGGCTGTCTGCAGGTAAAAAAACATTGCAGAATAAATGGGTTTACAGGTTGAAGGAAGAACATGGAGGTAGAAAAAGGTATAAAGCTAGACTTGTGATGAAGGGGTTTGCACAGAAAAAGGGTATAGAATTTGATGAGATATTTTCTCCTATTGTTAAAATGACTTCGATCAGAACTATTTTAAGTCTAGCAACAACTGAATATTTTAATCTTGAGCAGTTAGATGTAAAGACAACCTTTCTCCATGGGGATTTGGAGGAAGAGATATATATGTAGCAGCCACAAGGATATGAGGTAAATGGGAATGAGAAACTAGTGTGTAGGTTGAAGAAGAGATTGTATGGCTTAAAACAGGGTCCAAGGTAGTGGTATCTAAAATTTGACAGGTTTATGTACAAACAAGATTATACTAGATGTCACTCTGATCATTGTGTTTATCTCAAAAGGAAAAATGATGGCAACTATATTATATTGTTATTGTATGTAGATGACATGCTTGTTGCAGGTTCTAACATGCATGAAATAAATGTGCTCAAAAGAAAATTGGCGAACTCATTTGCAATGAAGGATTTGGGTGCTGCAAAACAAATCCTTGGTATGAGAATAACTATTGACAGGAAGAATCGAAAATTAACATTGTCTCAGAGTGAGTACATATAAAAGGTGTTGAAAATATTTAATAAGCAAAATGAAAAATCAGTTACTATACCTTTGCTAGACATTTGAAACTAAGTAAGGAGGTGTGTCCCAAGGCTCAAGAATAAATGGCTTATATGTCTAAAGTTCCATATGCATCAACAGTTGGATGCTTAATGTATGCAATAGTCTACACAAGGCCTGATATTGCACATGCAGTGGGAGTTGTAAGAAGGTACATGAACAATCCAGGAAAAGAACATTGGATGGTGGTGAATTAGATTCTCAAGTATTTGAGAGGTACCACAAATCAAGCATTATGGTTTGGTGGTTCAAAAATTTCTCTACAAGGAGATGTTGATGCAGACATGGCGGGTGATAGAGATCACAGGAGGAGCACAACAGGGTATGTGTTTACTATAGGTGGAACAACTGTTAGTTGGGTTTCAAAACTACAAAGTTTTGTTGCACTCTCAACAATGAAAGTAGAGTATGTTGCTGCTACAGAGGCTAGTAAAGAAATGATTTTGTTATAAAGGTTTCTGGATGAATTGGGTAAGAAGCAAGAGTTGGGTAAATTATATAGTGACAACCAGAGTGCCATACATATTTCAAAGAACATTGCATTTCATTCCAAGACTAAACATATACAGCTCAAGTATCATTTCATACGGTCAGTGTTGGAAGATGGACAGTTGAAGTTGGAAAAGACACACACTAGCCAGAATCCTACAAATATGTTAACAAAAATTGTAACCAGGGAGAAACTGAGATTATACTTAGTTTCAATTGGTATTCAAGTATGATGAAGAAGATGAGAAATATTTAGGTCCAAAGTGGAGTCATTGTACAACAAATGGAGCAGAGGTGGAGTTGCTATAATCAGTCTCCAAGTGGGATATTGTTGGGTGTGGAGCCTGATTATCTTCCTTATTCAGAGGTATCACCACATTGGACCCTAGTGCGAAATGTGGCGGCAATGCCGCCCATAATATTTGCGCTGCAAGGGGGGTCCAGGGGGGCGGCCTTGTAAAATGTTGTAATTTCGTAGTCAATCTAGGCCGTTCATTAGGCCCATATCTGAAAGTAGAATTTATGTTTAATTTAGCGTTTTTTTTCCCTAGAAGGAAACCCCTCACTATATATGAGGGAATTGTATTCCATCTATATAGATCTAGATTCTGAGTGAGAAAGAGAGAGGAGATTAAGTGGAGAGAAGAGGGAATTACAACCGATCTACTGCAGTTTGTATATCTTCAGTTTGTTGGATAATATAAAAGGAAGGACTGGTTGTTTCTCCGTGGACGTAGCAAATTGGGTGAAGCATGTATATCTGTGTCTCTCTTGTTTGATGTGTTTTCTGTGTTTATATTTCTGCAATATATTTTTTGTGTTCCATTTCTTTGTAATATATAATTTTCTAACACCCTCATATATGTTTAACCATAGAGCATACAAATCATGGCAGTGCGTTATTTAGTACAATTCAAGAATTTGCTAACGCTTCCTTAAACAATCTAGTAGAATTTGTTGAAAGGAATTCAGACGAGGGTAATGAGGTACCACCCGATTTTGAAAATATAGAGGGAGATTGTTAGGAGTTTTATTTGTTGTTTTAAGTCCACTAAATTAAATCATTGACCGAGGATCGTAATATTTGAGTCACACTGTGTTCCGGTTCAGGTTCCAAAATTAAGTACAAAATGCTTAATTCCTCATTTTCGTAAGTGCCAAAAGCTTAAATGAAGAAACCTATTAAATACAATCTCTATCATATTTAAAATTTCAATAATAACATACATCTTCTGAGAATACACTTATAAATGAAACAAGCAAACAAATTGATGCAAATCCATTATGCAAGTGGCTTAAGAGTTTACAGTTCAAGTAATATGGATCACTGTTCTAAAAGAATGCCAATCATTACCTAAATAACCGAATTATTGTATAAACTGAACCATGATATCAATTATGGCTTTGTTAATCATGATGTAAACAAAGGAGAAGTTATAGCTTAAAATAATTGATTCTAATCACCACTTAAGAGAAACTTATCACAAATTACTACAATTCGCCACTCAGAAATCTTCAATATGAAAATCTTTGATTCAAATGAGACAGATCAGTAAAAAAGCTCTACCTTTTCAAAATAATGGAAATCACAGTCTAAACATAAAATTAAAAAAATCCAAACCAGATTCACATTGAACTCCTACATTCACTACAAAATCAAATCCATACCAAACTTAGTTTAGATAAAAGTAATGCTTAACTAAAACATCCACATGCTAAAGAAAACAAGAGAATTCCAATCGAATGAAATCTAATTATTAAGGCTCAATCCCAGGTCATATGAAGTCAATCGATAGACATTATACTTTGCAAGCATTTTAAATGATCTAAGCGCACAACCCTCATTCAATTTTCCACGCTGAGTGTATTACATATTCAATTAAAAAAGCCAATCCATGTTCTAAATGAAAGTTATTATAACCAAACTCTAGAAACCTTTCACAACAAGAATTACACTTCAACTTCAATTCAATCTTATTCTAATCATCCTAAGTACCATAACCATCGAACTGAATTACAATCGATATTTGTTTCACTACTCCGAAGCAGTCCTCACACAGGCATGACATTACAAAACTCAGCCTTGAATAGAAAACAACAAAGCATAAAACCAATTTCGTTGTTAATCTTATGATATGGTAATTAACCCCTGTATGTTTCCACATTAAGGATATTCTCAAACATTCTATGTTATGCAATCATATTAAAGAAACCATTCATGCCTTAGAAATCATCACTCAATACAATCGTTGCTTGCCTTTTGATGATTAAGGAACGAGATATATCGCATTCGGTTCAGATATATAAAACAGAGTAGAGATTTTAAGTACAAAATAAAGATAATGATTTTGAGATCTAAGTAGTGACTTTCTTAAGCAATATTCAAACTTATAAATATTGATCAAATGTAATTCCTATTATCTATATTAACTGCATAACTCATTTCCAGGGTGTGGTGGGCCCTTGCCAATCCTAGAGAAAGTTTAAATTAATTTAATACTATTAAAAACTAAGGAAAACCGTAATACTCACATAGGATTAAATGTCAGACCGAAATTATATATTGAATAATTAAAATGGTATATACATCATCACTACAATGTCTTCTGAGGCAAATCTCACTTTTACAAAAACAAACTACTTCACAGTATTTTTTCTTACTTCTTTCCTAGCCTAGATATAGAATGCATGGGGCTGTAAAAGGGTTCAAATGATGGAAGCTAGATCTAATTGATTAACCAGAAAAATAAAATAGATAACATCAAACCTAAACTAGGCTGCATTGAATCTTCATGAATGCACTTTAGATGGATCCCATACTAAACTATGTTGGATCATGTCGCGATTAATGAAACCAATCTCCTTTTTTATTATAAGGAAATTCATTCTATAACGTACAAGATATAACTTTGAATATTAGATGCTTAATAAGGTACAAAATCACGGTGCAGAGTTGAGTACAAAGTGGTGGTTTCATAATAGGTTGGTTGATGAGTTGTCCCTCAACGTGTGTTGTCCATCCATGAGTTGGAACCTCTATTACCTGTATACATTCTTGAAAGTCTATGAGTCCAAATAATGATCAGTCAAAAGTAGTCCAATGGATATGATCTCATTAGTATCTACTCAAACTTAATCAAAAGTATACAAAAATAGTACTAAGTAAATGTTCTACCTCCATTTGTAAAATAACATAGTTTGACAGTGATGGTGTATTACACAAGGGGGAAAAGGAGGTAAATATTGATAGAAACAATAATGCAGTAGGTGTAAATAGGTACAAAAGTGGAGACCAACATCCCCCCATGCCTAAAGGTTGCATGCCCTCATGCAACTGTCATCTAGCCAACAAAAATAGGGTGGGACAAGCTCTACATTCCCAATACCTTGACCAAAAATTCCAAGCCATGATTGTCTTTCACTGGAGATTTCTAAAAATAAAAAATTATTTTCTAATAATTAGGCCTCTTGACAAGTCACAATTGATCCAACTTCCAACAAAATAAATGCTTGTTCCTTAGCACCAGTACATCATTCTTAGATACCATAGAGACATTTGTGTCTCGATACGGATGTTAACATCCCGCAAATAATGAAATAAGATCTTGTACTTATGTGCTTTATCCTTCAACTTCATGTTTTTCTTTTGTAACTTAGCCATGAGTGGTTGCAAATCATCTTCATCATGAACGGAGGGGGTTTTGGCTAGTATTGCAGGTTGCTAAGAATTACTCCCACCATAGGCTGACCCAGTGTTGCTCATTTCAGAGTTGGGTAGTTGTCCTTGTTTCTTCTTTCCTACAATTCTACTGGGTAGGTTTTGGGGTGGAGAGTTACTCTCCAAATCCTAGTCAAAATCTTGTGGGTTAATTTCCTTAAACAGGGGATCTTTTGCTTCTTTGTTCATCACAAGGGAATTCTCAATTTCTTGGTCAGGAGAAGATAAAACATCAACAAGCTTTTGATTATGACTGCCCAATATAGATAAACCTTGTTTATACATGCTTCTAGTATGATGCCATTTCTGAGATATAGTCAAGTTTTCTGAGAAAAAGTCGAGGCCACTTTGTCATTATACCCTTGAAACTTTCGAAGGAATCCCATCCAACCCTTCTCCTCAAACAATTCTTTGCAACTAGTATATTCCAGACTCCTAGAAAATTGAGCAAAAGTGGGCTCATGGTGATCAGCCCCCATGCCTAAGAAGAAAAAAATTTTGGAAGCTTTTTCTCACAGTAATGGATACTCACGGTTTCCCTCCTTATCACTCCACGAGAGAAAATTATTATACCAATTTCCTCAATCTTGAATTAATTGATTTTTATTTTAAGAAAAATGGTTGCACAATTGGAGTGACAGCCTGCATGTGATGGAAATGATGAATTAGGAAGCTTGTATGAGGTAGAATGAACAAGTGAGAGAATGGAAAGGGTGGTGGTGCTAATGGACATAGGGATTGGTTTATATAATGATAAATCGATAGCTAGAATGTGGTTGCATGATTACAAAGAGAGGAAGGGAAAATAGGGATTAGACATTAATTAGAATATGGGAGGGCGACTGAATCATGACAAATAATGGAGACATATTTCTACTTAGCCCATAATACATATACTTCTAATATAGTCTAAGAAAATAAGCGTTCACATACCTTGGTTCTGACTTTTAATAATGTTCGAATCTCGAGAGCAAAGATAGCAGTATTGATTTCCATTATTGGAGATGCATGATCCTCATAACTAAACTTGTAATGATGAATTAGCTGAGGGTATAAAAATAGTTCCAAAATGTCATTACAGTATCACTCGTATGAACGGAGTGTTGCTAAGTAGAGATTATCCTTGTAATTCTTTTTAAACCCTTCTCAAATATTTCAAAAAAAAAAACTTCTAGTAGTCATACCTGATGTATTATAATGTAAAATTGAGTATAGAATGCAAATGCTAAGTTAGGTCCTGAATCATTTGAGTTTATTTGAAGGATATGCATAATGTCTTTAATTCTTAGTAAAACATAATTGATTCCCAGAAACATGAGAATAATTTCAAAATGTTGTTGTCCTATTATTCATATTAATTGTTGGTGCTAACACCTTTGAAAATTCTCACCAGTTCAAGAGCTTTATTTCGTTCATAACAGTGCCAAGTTAAGTACAAAATTCATTTGAATTTAATTGAAAATGAACAAATTTCTTCTTGGAATATCCCACGCAGCTTAACTGGATACTTTGTGTGTTAAGAGTTATAGAGAACTTGAAAACATCATCCCATAGATTTTTAACCAGGCCTGGAGTGATTATTGCTTGGGGAATTTCATTTTTAGAGAGTCTAAAATGCACAAAATAAGACTCCAAAGTGTTATTTTGTGTCCTTATTCTGTTGAGCTTGGAAAAGGATAATTCTACGCTCAACAGATCCCTAACTACTGCCACCTCAGAAGTTTAATGAGCCTGAGTTAGCCATTTCTCAGGGTACTCCTTTTTAGAGAGTCTAAAAAACCCGAAGTAGACTCCAAGGGGTTTATTTTCCATAAATATTCTGTTGAGCCCATAAAAGAATATTTTTGTACTCAGCAAATCCCTAACTACCATTGTTCCATTAATATTTATGAGCCTAGATCAGTCTTTGCTTGGAACATTCAATTTTTGGGAGTCTCAAAACGTTCAAAGAGGACGCCAAAAATTCCTTCTCCATAAATAATTTTCCAAGTCTGGTTAAAGGAATAAACTTACCCTTGGAAGATTTCCCTTTTATTCTATGTGAGCTATGAGGGAAAACAAAAAGAGTTAGCCCACTGTTATTTTATACTATGTACATAAATATAAATATATAAATAAAAATAAAGTTAGTTTTAGGAACCAACAGGACTTGGATCCTTTCCTTGAACTAAATCCATTTCTGGATATCCTTTTACTTCCTGCAAAAATTCTTGGCGAGAGAGCGGTTGGTGGTATATATTCAATCAATGGCTATTTACCATGAATGGGGTCTAATTAGCATCAACGGTTTTTATTTTGACAGAGCCATTATCAAAGACCTCTTCCACCTCATAAGGTCCCAACCATATAGTCGAAAATTTACCTTTAAAATGTTTAAATTTACTGTCATATAATAGTGCCCAATCTCTTGGTTGAAAAACCCTCTTCTTGATGTACTTGTCATGCCACCAGGCTATCTGATCCTGTACTAACATGGTTCGTTGAAATGCATCCTACCTGATTTTGTCAAGCTCATTCAGGTGTAGTAACCTTTGGTCCTAGACTTCATTCAGATTGATTCCCAATTGAGTGGAAATTCATAATGTTTTTACTTGAAATTCAATGGGGAGTAGCACTTGTTTCTCATATACTAACTCGTAAGGAGTGTGTCTAGTCACACTCCTCCAAGTTATCTAGTAAGCCCACAATGTATCGTGTAGATTGTCAACCCAATCACCATGGTGAAGTTGAATTGTATTAGTGAGGATAGACTCCAAGACCTTGTTTGTAGATTCCACTTGTCCATTTGCTTCAAGATGGTAGGGGGTAGACTTCCGATGCTTTATCTTATATTGTTCAGTAATAGCCTTAACTATTTTGGACGTGAATTGTGTGCCTTGATCTATAACAATCTCCCTAGACACCCCAAACAGAGTGAAGATAACCTCAAAAAGGAAATCTACCACTACTTTCTCTAAAGTAGAATCTAAGGCCTTGGGATCCACCCACTTTGTTACGTAGTCAATGAAAATCAATATGTATCTATTTTTCTCAGATGTGGGAGAGATGCGCCCCACAAAATCCAATGCCCACTTCTCAAACGGTCCAACTGATATTTGCATTTGAAGAGGCATTTCATCTGTCGGAACTGGTCTTCCCATTCTTTGACATACATCACAACTTGAAACAAACTTTTTAGCATCTTTGAAAAGTGTGGGCTAATAGTAGCTTGCATGTAGGAATTCGTAGGTTGTTCTTTTATCCGCAAAGTGCCCACCACAGGGCTAATTGTTGCAAGCTTTCAACACATCAAGCATCTCATCCTCCCGCACACACCTTCTCATGATCAAATAGGGTCTTGTGCAGAACAAGTCCCCATCTATCCAAGAATAATTGGCACTCCACTGCACAATATTATGTTTTTCCCTATTGGAAATATTTTGGGGCAACCTCCCTGTCACTAAGTAGTTATCTATGTCAACAAATCTGGAACTAGTAATTGAGTTTTCTCTTGGGCAATATTCATTCAAGATAGGAAATCCGTAGCTAAATTATCTCGTCTAGGTCTGTCAATCACAGTGATGTTAAATTCTTGTAACAAAAGTAGACATCTTGTAATTCTTCCATTAGTAATAGTCTTTTTCATAAGAAATATAATGGTAGAATGATTGGTATGGAAAAAAGTCTCATAGATAGTAATACAATGTCTAAATTTGATAATAGCGTGAACAACCACTAATAATTCCTTTTCAGTAACTGTATAATTTAATTATGGAGATGAGAGATTCTTGCTAACAAAGAAAATATCGTAAGGAAGGTGATCATCCCTTTGACCCAACACCGCTCCAAGAGCAGTGTTTGATGCATCTATACAAATGTGGAACAAGAGAGACCAGTTAGGCCCTCACAACATCGGAGTAGTAGTCAATTTATCCTGTAGTTCCTGAAAAAACATTCTCACAGTAATTATCCCATAAAAAATCAGCACCTTTGGTAAGAAATTTAAACATAGGTGCTGCAATTTTAGTAAAATTTCCATAAATCTCCTATAGTACCCTGCATGTCCTAGGAAAATTTGTACCTCTTTTTGTGATGTACGAATTGGAATATGTGATATACCTCTATTTTCGTAGGGTCGAATTTTATCTCCTCATGTGATACGTGATGTCCCAAGACAATCCCATTAGTTTGCATAATTTTACATTTAATAATACTAAGGGCCAAATGAGCTTCTTGACAATGAATCTGTACCTTTTCCAAGTTTTCCAAGGATTGATGAAAATCATCCCCATATACCATGAATTCGTCCATATAGACTTCTACACAGTCATGTATCAAATCAGAGAAGATAGCCATAACAGCTCGCTGAAAAGTAGTTGGGGTGTTGCATAAACCGAAGGGAAGAACTCGGTGAGCATAAGTGCCCCATGGACTGGTAAAGATGGTCTTCTCTTGATCTTCCAGGGCTATTTGAATTTGGTTGTAGCCACTATATCCATCCAGGAAAGAAAAATAATTCTTCCCTGATAATGTGTCAAGTACCTAATCAATAAAAGGTAAAGGAAAATAACCCTGCAAAGTAGCCTTATTCAGCTCTTGATAATATACACAAATTCGCCATTTCCATTTTTCTTTGGGACCACCACCAAGGGTGACACCCATTTTCTATCGGAAATAGGGTAAATGAAATCTGCACTTAAGGTTTTCTGCAATTCATCTTTGACAATTTCTTTTAGAGCCGGATTCATTCATATTTGTGGCTTCCTAACAGGTCTAATCTCCTCATTCGTATAAATTTGATGTATAAAAGTGTCTGGATGAATACCTTTCTTATCCAAATAATCCCAAGAAAATGCTCCATACTTATTTTGAACCATACTCAATACTTGTTGTTTCTACTTTGTACTTAATTCGGTTTCAATATACAGTGTTTTTCCAAGAGGTTTAGTATTTACTTCAATGTTTCCTTCTAGAGCTGCCATAGTGAATGATGCAAATATAGCGGTATAACAAGTCTCCTGAAATTCATTGCTAAAAACATGATGATAACGATTAAAAGAAACAGGATAATCTATGTAATTAATATTAGACAAAAACTGCTGCAAAATATGTTCCTCTGATTGTTCCAAAAACCCCCTTGATTTCTCTAAGGTGAGTAAGGGAAGCATACAATATTCTTCTCCATAAGGACTTTCTAACCAAAGGGGTAATTCTGTGGCCATTTGGGCAGGTGGAAATATAGTTAATGCCTAATTTTGTAATCCATTAGAAATAATCATGTCCCCATTTTGCACCCAATGACAGCATCGACGATGGCCAGCCAAGGGCGACCCAAGACTAATGGATGTATGGGTCTAGAGGTTTTTGGGGAAATTACCATGAAATCAATTGTGTATTCCCAGGAAGCTATTGTTATCACTATATCTTCTAGGATCCCCATAGGTTTAACAATGGACTTATCTGCCAATTCTAGCAATATGGGTGTAGGCTTGACTCATTGTAGTTGTAGTAATGTCATGGTATCAATTGTCATAGCATTAACGACTTCTCCTAAATCTACAAGGGTATTTGGTAAAAGAGTTCCATTTATTTCTATGATGACTACAGGGTTTCCTGGATCACTATATTTCAGTGGAAAACCAGATATCATTTCCGTCATTTGAATCATTACTTTAACATTCTGATTTTTGTTTTTCTTTCTTCCTTGTGTCTTGATGCAGAGATCCTTAATGATCTTGGTGTAAGTAGGAATGTCTTTAATAGCTTTTAACAATGGTATTTTGATACAGACATTCCTTAATTCATATTCTAGATCATATTCCATGGGAATTTTAATTTTCTTAAAAGCAATCGTTCAGGGAAAGGAGGCTCCTTTGGTTCTTCTAGTTCACTATTTTTTTTGGTTTTTTGTTTGTTGGTGAGTTTCATCCTTAGGTTGCACTTGAGGATCCTCCTCTTGAATGATTACAGCTGATTTCTCTTTATTGATTGTTTTCCTTGATCTTACTTGAATTTCATTGACAGAGACAACAGTAATAACATACGTAGGGAAAGGTTGTAATTCGATGTTTTGCACAGGTTGTGGAGGTCTATTATTGGGGTTAGTGACAGGTTGTGCAGGCAGTTGAGTGGTCAAAGTGAATTAAATGTTTGGGGCGCCTATTGTGGGGGCAAGTTAGAGTTTGAAGGTAGAGGTAGGAGTTGTTGTAATGGAGGTGGTGGCAATGAGGGCTATTGAACATAGGTTGGATTATATGCTTGTTGAAATGGCAGAATGTTGGATGCATAACACATATTAGGTGGGCATTGATACTGTGAATATGGATGATTTTGTTGTTGGAATATGTTCCCATAAAAGTTTCCTCTCCATCCTTGGTTCCAAGGTGAGTTTGTAGGTGGTTGTGGAGGCCATGGAGGGTATGATGGTTGAGAGTTTCACGAATCATTTTGGGGAAACCCCTATCAATTAGGTTCTTGAAAAATATTTTGGTTTGACCCTCTCCATGTTGGATTCCTATTCACTTATGGTAAATCATTAGTTTCATCACCTCCTTTGAAAATGGCTTGTAGACCAGGAAGGGATGGGCATTGATCGGTGATTTTTCTCATGTGAAAATTCCATAGACCTCAGCCATATTAATGGGACATTCCTTTTCAACATGTTTATGCCTACATTTAGGACAAAAAATAGCCAAAAAAACTTTTTCCTCTTCTTGTTTTCTTTTGATTTTTAAAGTATCGATTTGGTCACTGATGGTGCTTAAGATGCTTGTTTTAAATTTTTTCAAAAGGTCTTTGAACTCGACCCTAGTGACAACATTTTGTACAGATTTTGAATTCTTAAGCACATAATCCCTCAAATTGTCCCAGATTCTTTTTCCTACCTTAGCTTGGCTTCTCGAATAACTTCGACATAGTTCAATTATTTCAGCAAAAGGTTTCTTATAAATATCCCCAGAACCTAGAATATTAAGTGTTTCAATGCACTCTTCCCTTGACCCCTTCAAAAATACAGTCCTAATAGTTCTTTCATCCAAATTTCCCATTCGTGACTTGTGATAGTTATAGAGGAACCTTTCTAGGTATTCCTCCAAACTCTCATCTTCCGACTGTTGCATCTTAAAGATATCATTAACATCTCTACTTTTACAATAGTCTTTGTATCTCTTAAGGAAGAAAAAATTCATATCATCCCAGGAATAGATGGTATGTTCTCCTAGGCTCATGAACCATCTTAGGGCTAAGTCTTTTAGGGTGGCAGGGAATAATTTCAGTTTGTGTGCATCATCATAATAATTATAACTTTTGCAAATAATATCAATTTCAAATAAAAATGCAGCAAGCTCTTCGAAAGACACGTCATGAAAAAGTGGAAGCAATGCCAAGGATATATTCTTCATGGTAAAATTTCTAGTAATGTCCAAAATAGTAAATCCAAAAGTTCATTCTGCATCATATTCTTTCTCCGGAAGACCTCCTCTTGGTCCATCCCTTCATTCATTATTTCCTCTGAATAAGATTTGTACTATGTCGTTATCTCTAGGATTTTCCCCATTGTTTTTGTTTTCCTCCCATCCTCCATTCTTAGATATTTTTAATACATGTTCAAGAGTAGTCTTTAGTGAAATGGTTCGACTAGAAGAAGATTCAGTTGGGTTGATCTTAACGTTATCCAGCCTTAGGTCCCTATGAGGTCCTCCAGTTGTTGATTCCAGTCGTGGAATTAGTACCAGTCTCCTGCCCACTATGGTGCCTAGAAAAACTTGCACCTACTGTGGTACAATTGGTGGTTGTTCGTGCCCCTTCTAAAGTGGTATTTCGTTTGTTGCTGCCACCTTGTTGTTGGTGCCTCCTCCCTTTCTAATACTTGTATAACGATTAACTGGATTAGTTGGGGGTTCTGTTGCAGGACCAAATGGTCCTTAAAATGATTGTGTATTTGAAATAAATTTACCCTTTCTATCCCTAGGCCTACTTCTACTTCTACGCATAAGAAAAGAGAATACTATAAAGATTAATTAAAAATAACCAAACTTTGGGGAAACCCAACCATAGTGGATGTGTGGCTCTTCACTCATGTCTTACCATACACTGCATGCCCTTTGCTTGTCCCGCAAAATCTTCAACAATCATGAATTTAAAAACATAAATTGTTACCTAAACCGTTTGCAACTCCCCATCAACGGTGCAAAAAAATGTTAGGAGTTTTATTTGTTGTTTTAAGTCCCCTAAATTAAATCATCGACCTAGGATCGTAATCTTTGATTCACACTGTGTTCTGATTCAAGTTCCAAAATTAAGTACAAAATGCTTAATTCCTCCTTTTCATAAACACCACAAGCTGAAGTGAAGAAACCTTTTAAATCATGTCTCTATCCTATTTAAAATTTCAATAATATCTGACCTATCTTGAGAATACACTCATAAATGAAACAGTAAAAGAAATTTATGCAAATCCATTATGCAAGTTGCTTCAAAATTTACAATTCAAGTAATATGGATCACTGTTGTAAAATAATGTCAATAATTACTCAAATAACCCAATTATTGTATAAACTGAACCATGATATCAATTATGGCTTTACTAATCATGATGTAAACAAAGGAGAAGCTATTTCTTAAATTAAAATATTCCAATCACCACCTAAGAAAAAATTATCACAAATTACTATAGTTCACCACTCAGAAATCTTCAATAAGGAAATCTTCAAATGAGACAGATCACTTAGAAAACTCTACCTTTTCAGAACAATGGAAATCACAGTCTAAACACAAAATTAAAATAATCCAAACTAGATTCACACTGAACTCTTGCATTCAATATAAAATTGAATTCATACCAAACTCAGTTCAGATAAAAGTAATGCTCAACTAAAACATCCTCATGGTAGAGAAAACAAGAGAATTCCAATCGAATGAAATATAATTACTGAGCCTAAATCTCAGGTCATGAAGTCAATAAATACACATTCTACTTTGCAGGCATTCTAAAAGATCTAAGCAGACAACCCTCATTCAATTTTCCACGGTGACTACATTATATATTCAATTCAAAAATCTAATCCCTGTTCTAAACAACGGTTATTATAACCAAACACTAAAAATCTTTCACAATAAGCATCACAGTTCGACTTCAATTCAATCTTATTCTAATCATTCTATGTTCCAAAACCATCAAACCTAATTACAACCGATATTTGTTTCACAACTCCTGAGCATTCCTCACATAGACATAACATTAAAGAACTCGGTCTTGAATAGAAAACAACAAATCATAAAACCAATTTCATTGTTAATCTTATGATATGGTAATTAACCCTTGTACGTTTCCAAATTAAGGATATTCTCAAAGATTCTATGCTACACAATCATATTAAAGAAATCATTCATGCATTAGAAATCATCACTCAATATAATCCTTGTTGGTGTTTTAATGATTAAGGAATGAGATCTATCACATTCGGTTCAGATCTATGAAATGAAGTAGAGATTTTAAGTACAAAATAATGATAATGATCATGAGATCTAAGTAGTAAATTTCTTAAGCAACATTCACACTACTAACTATTGATCAAATGTAATTCCTATTACCTATATTAACTGCAAAACTTGTTTCCAATGTGTGGCGGGTCATTGCCACTCTTGGAGCAAGTTTAAATTAATTCAATACTGTTACAAACTAAAGAAAACCATAATACTCACATAGGATTAAATGTTGGATCGAAATTATATATTGAAGTTCAAAATTCAAATTACATATACATCATCATTGCAATGTCTTCTAAGGCAAAGCACACTTGTACAAAAACAAACTACTTTATAGTCTTTTCTCTTACTTCCTTCCTAGCCTAGATATAGAACGCCTCGGGCCTTAAAAAGGTTCAACCGATAGAAGCTAGATCTAACTGATTAAATAGAAAAATAAATAGATAACATCAAAACTAAACTAGGCTACATGAAATCTTTGTGAATGATCTTCAGATGGATCCCGAACTAAACTGGGTTGGGTCATGTCGTGATTAATGAAACCAATCTCCTTTTTTAGTATAAGTAGATTCATTCTGGAACATCCAAGATATAACTTTGAATATCAGTTGATTAATAAGGTACAAAATCACAGTGCAAAGTTGAGTACATAATAGTGGTTTCATAATAGCTTGCTTGATGAGCTATCCCTCAACGTGTGTTGTCCATCCATGAGCTAGAACCTTTGTTACCTATATACATGATTCAAAGCATACGAGTCCAAATAATGATCAGTCAAAAGTAGTCCAATGGATATGAGCTCATTAATATCTACTCAAACTAATCAAAAGTATACGAAAATAGTACTAAGTAAATGTTCTACCTCCATTTGCAAAATAGCATAGTTTGAAAGTGATGGTGTAGTACAAAAGGGGAAAAAGGAGGTAAATGTCGATAAAAACATTAAGATAGTAGGTAATAGGTACAAAAGTGGGGACCAACAGAGATGGTAAAAATTTCCAAATACCAAGAGACGAAGAGTATCAAGAGAATGAGAATGAGAACGAGAGCAAAACTTCAAATTAAGAAAGTGATAAAGAGAATAACAATGATAACATCGTTGATAATGAATGATTGGAATGGATGGCCCAAGGACCACTTAATCTTTTAGTCACTCTATATCTTTTACCATGCCATCCAAATAAATTCTTCACAAAATGTCATATAGATAAGTCTACCACTGCAGGGGACCATGTTAATATTTTTTATTTACAATTAATATTGTTGGATGTATGTTATGATGATGTGGCTTGCAGCCTTTTGAAATAAAAAATTGAGAATAAATCCTATGCATGGTATCATAGCCTCCCTATTGATTCAATTAGGAATTAAGGAGATTTCAAGAAGTCTTTTATATAGAAGCTTGTTGATGATGAAACATTAGCCATGTTGTTAAAGGAGTTGAGCAATCTAGAAATGGGAAATAAAGAGAAAGTGAAATATTTTAACCAATGATTCACCACCATTTTGAATAAGTTTCCCATGAAATTCCAACCTCATGATTCTATTACATCATATTCTTATACTTCAGCTTTTCCAACTAACATTGTTATGATTGTCAAGGAAGCTAATAAACACACTTTGGAATAGAAATTCAATAAAGCCTTAGCAGTGGAGAAAGATACTAAAGCTATTAGAGTAATCACGACTCAAGAAGATTTGAAGAGTTTTGGTAAGATACCTCAAACTTCCTCTGGTAAATTGAATAATAAAGATGCTTTCTATTTGGAAAGTTTAACAAAATCTCTCAAACAATTAACTAATGAAGTATTTGATCTCAAGAGGAAAACTAGTGAGATTTCTTCTAGTGGTAAATCCTTCAAACCTTTTCTCAAGAAGAATAATAACCATCTAGCTAAGTCATCATAAAGTTAAAATTTGATCTTAATGTGGAATAGTTGGGCATAGACAATTTCTACACATTCCACTAGGCAGCCCAGTCTAATAAAATGTGCCCGCAATGGTTTCATAATATGACTTCCATGGCCAATAAATTCCTCATTGATTAGGGAACTAAAGATCAATCTAAATAGTTGAAAGATGAAGAAGAGACCTCTCCACCAGAGGAAAATGCTAATGCTGGAAAATCCATGATTCACATTGAGTTTGATAAAAACAGTGAAGCCCAAATGGTTGGTCAAGCTTCATTTGGAGAAACTCCTCCTGTTGAACCCCCTAAGACATACAATTTGAGGAGTAAAGGACTAGTATCTGAGCCTATTTTCGATGATAAAAGGTAATTTTTTATGAGAAGAATTTTACCACCTAATGATCTTACTTAGAGTTCGAATCATAAACCTTCAAGTAGATGGGATTAAAAGAATACTTTGGGAAATGTTAAAGGTAAGTTTAATACACTTGAAGTGGTTGACAAGGCCTCATCAAATATTGGATTTTCTAGCCAACACAGATATATTCAAAGACATGGCCATTGATGAAGACAAGCACAATGAAGTTTTACAAGAGAGGGAAATGCACGTGATGGTTATCCAATACCCTAGGGTGTTGTTTCATTAGATAAACTCTTTGATCTATAGAATTGATTTAAAGGAACCCCCTAATATGAAGACTCAAAGTTTAATCTTATCACATGAACAAATCAATCCAGGGACTGATGAGGACCCCAAGTATGTTAATCTTATTATGTGTTGTTATCCATAAGAGTGACATGCATTTATTCAAGTATTCAAGAAATACTGAGATGTTTTCGCATGGACCTATGAAGATATTAATACCAATGAGACGAGGATCATCCAACACATCATTTTGATTAATTATGGGGCCAAGCCATTTCAAAAAAAGGTTAAGAAAGGTACATTTGATGCTTGAACCATTAATACAAAAGGAATTAAATAATTTGTTGGATGCTTGCATTATTTTTAAAGTTATACATTCCACATGGATTTCGAACCTAGTCTCAATAAGGAATAAATATGGAGAAATTTGATTATGTGTGCATTTTTAGAGCTTTAGATAAAGATAAATATCAGGTTCCATCAATGGAACAAATACTCTAGATAGTCTCTAGTTCTAAGATCATTTGGTTGTTGGACGGTTTCTTGGGTTATAACCAAGTATTGGTATCAAAACCTGATAGCCTTAAAATAGATTTCAAGACCAAATGGGGTACAATTTCTTTTAGACTATGTTGTTTGTACTAATTAATGTAGGAGAAACCTTTCAACAGGAAATGGATATTGCATTCCGATGGTTGATTGGTTGAAGTTTAGTGGTCTATCTCGACAGTGTTACTGTAGGTTTCAACCCCGTACAGAAATTACCTGCATACGAATTCTAAAAAACAGAAAATAAACAATGGCGAGGGCACAAAACATAAAATATATATACACAAAGATTTTCCCTTGGATCCCAAAACTCGAACTACCAAATTGATTTTTTCATTATATTCCTTTCAATATTACAATACATATATATACATGTCAAAGCATCTATAAACCCCAATCCATTAACCCTGGATTAAAACATAACTGTAGTTCCCTTAACCAGATCTACAAAAAACCATCATGCCCAAAACCATGTGTGAAATCCATGCACAAAACCATAGGTAGGTTCACCCACCTAATAGAGGGTCCAAAAAAATATCTTGGGGCACTGCCCTGGACCCCATGCAGGGAGGCTACTACCACCCTGCATACCCCTGACAGGGGGGACAATCACCCCCCTGTGACCCCCCACCCCCCTGTGTGGTAGTCGTGGAAAGAATATAACACACACTCAAAATTCTCCCACTTGTTTTCTTTCCACAGGGGGCAAAATGAGAGCTTAGCCATTGATCCAACCCTGCAATGCCCATTGTTCTACACCAAGAGAACTTCTCAGTTCTCACAAACTTTGTCAATGCATCTATAGTATTCTTCAAATTGTCCACCTTTACTAGCAACACCCTTTTGTCCTCAACCATATCCCTCACAAAGTGATACTGAACATCAATGTGATTTGTCTTTGAATGATACGCAGGGTTCTTTGCCAAGAAAGTTTCACTTTAGTTGTCACAGTCTATCCTTATATCTCGTTGTACTAACCCCATACATGAACACAATCTCTGCAACCAAACTCCTTCCTTGCTTGCATGAGTGGCTGCCATGTATTCTACCTTTGTAGTTGAAAGGGCCACTACAGACTATCTCTTACTCATCCAATTAACTGCACCTCCAAATAGGTTAAACACATACCAACTTGTAGATCTTCTCTAATCCATATCTCTAGCCCAGTCTATATCAACAAAGCCACAGATCTCCAAAACTATGTCGAATCCTGGTCCTCCTTGGTAACACAAACCATAATCACTAGTGCGACGCAAATACTTGAAAACTCGCTTCACTGTTGTCCAATGCTCCTTCTCTAGTTTTGACATAAACCTGCTCAATAATCCCACTGCATGTGCAATGTATGGTTTAGTACAGACTATTGCATACAAAATCCTACCAAATTCACTTACATATGGAACATAGGACTTGTCCTCTTCCTCTTCTTGTGCCTCGGGACACTATTCAGCAGATAACTTTACACCTACAAGAATAGGAACCTTCGTTGGTTTACTATCCTGCATATTAAACCTCTATAGTATTATCTCTATATACTTCCTCTGGTTTAACCAGAGCTTCCTCTTTTCTCGATCTCATTTAATTTCCATTCCCAAAATATAGTTTATAGCACCAAGATATTTCATTTCAAATTTGGAGGACAATTGGGTCTTCAAATCCTGGATAACTTCTTTGTCATTTCCTACCAGAAACATATCATCCACATACAAGACCAGATAAATAACACGATCACCAATTAACTTAAAATACACACAATGATCTACTTTGCTTCTAATGAAGCCAAGTCCCCGTATAAATGTATCAAATTTCTAATACCACATCCTTGGTGACTGTTTTAACCCATATAGAGACTTCTTTAACTTTCATACCAATTCCTTCTTACCCTTCACCGCAAATCCTTCAGGTTGCTTCATGTAGATCTCTTCTTTCATATCCTTGTGAAGAAATGATATCTTCACATCCATCTATTTTACCTCAAAATCAAAATCAACAACAACAGATAAAAGTAATCTAAGAAAAGCTACCTTCGAAATAAGAGAAAACAATATCATCAAAATAAATTCTCGGCACCTAGGAATAACCTTTTGCTACCAACCGAGCTTTGTATTTCTCCACATTGCCTTATGCATTAGTCTTCTTCTTAAACACCCATTTACTGCCAATGGGTTTCCTTCCAAACAATAACTCCACCAAATCCCAAGCCTCATTTTTGTGCAAAGATGCCATTTCATCAACCATGGCCTCTTTCCAGAGTTTTACATCTTCTAAATCAACTACTTCCCTCACGGTTCTGGGATCATCATCAGTAATAGATAAAGAAAATTTGAACAGAAATAAAATAGACTATACCTTTATGATTTCCTTCTTTCTCGAACTAATCTTCTCACAACTGGAGTTTGTGGCTCTTCATCTTTTGATTCCTCTTCTGTTGTAGAGCCTAATTCTTCCTGATTTAGCTCAAACTTTATCTTCTCAGGTTCCTTTGGTAGGAATTCATATTTAATAACAGATTTCACCTCTCTAAATTCCACATCTCGACTTTACAGAACCTTTCTTGTTTATGGGTTCCAAATCTTATAACCTTCTAAATTGTCCTTATACCCAATGAAGATGCACCTTTTAGATTTACTATCCAACTTTTTTATTTTCTCCTTTGGAACATGTACATATGCATCACATCTAAATACCCTTAGATGTGAAAGAGAAGGTTTCTTACCAGTCCATACCTCTTATGGAGTCTTATCCTCCAACACTGATCAAGGTGATCCGTTGACTAGGTAACATGCACTCTCCACCGCCTTTGTCCAGAATTCATGTCCTAACCCGGCACCATTGAGCATGTTTCTTGCCTTTTCCATCAATGTCCTGTTCATTATTTCTACAACTCCATTTTACTAAGGTGTGTATGGAATATTATTATGTCATGCTATACCACACTTCTTACATAACTCTTCAAATTCCTTCTTGCAAAACTCTCCACCTTTATCTATCCTCAGCACCTTTATCTTCTTCTATGTCTGGTTTTCCACTAGAGCCTTAAATTCTTTAAACCTGTCAAATACTTCAAATTTATTCCTGAGGAAATATATCCATGTATTCCTTGAGAATTCATCTATAAATGATACATAGTACACAGGCTTACCCATTGATGGAACCGACATAGTTCCAAACACATCACTGTGCACATACTCTAATATACATTTCACCCTCTTAGCACCAGAGGGGAAAATCACCCTATTTTGCTTCCCATATACACAATTTTCAGAGAAATAAAAATCTAGAGAGAAATTAGACATACCTTCTACCATACCATTTCCATGAAGTATTCAAAATCCCTTCTCTCCAATATGTCCAAGCCTTTGATGCCATAGCATGGTATTTTCTACAGAGACCGCTAGATTTTTTGCTCTACTTTCAGGAACCACAGAACTATTGCACCTATCAATAACAGTGCTACTCTGAATCTTTTACAAAATTCTAATTCGAACTCCCCACATCAATACCAGTGCTCCCGGAACCATCTTGCAGGGATATTTCTCGAAAACTATTTTTACACCTGCATCATCTAGCTTGCTTATAGAAATTAGGTTTCTGGCCAATGAAAGAATATGCAGAACAAATAGAAGTGTTCTAATCCTTCCACCTTGCAACTTCAACTTGAATTTTCTATGACCAACAATTCTAGCCTTTTGGTCATCCCCTAAGAAGACATCACCACCATCATATTTCTCATACTCGCGGAACCACTACCATGCCTCATGATCTACATGTGTACTTGAAGAAGAAGCCAAGTACAAATCCCCACCTTAATCTGAGGTGGTTTTCACCTCTACAGAAGGAGCATCATCAGATCCATTTCCTTTCTTAGGAGCTTTAGATTAATATTCCCTTTTGAAGTTCCCTTCCTTTCCGCATTTCCAACACACCTTTATAGGTTTTCATGGAGATTTAGATCTCCCACTCGAGGAATTTTTTTTGTTTCTGTTCTGGGATGGTCCTCGTACAGACAAGGCATCACCATTCTAGCCCTCCATATTTTTCCGTCTCATCTCCTCGTACAACAAGGATAACTATATTTCATCAAACTGCAAGGCAATTACATTTCTACCTATTGCAACAACAAGACTATCCCATGAATCTGGTAGACAACACCACAAAATGATGCATTTATCTTCATCTGAAATTTTAGTATCAACAGATAACAATTGGCTTACCACAGTATTAAAGGCATTGAGATGCTCTGTCACTGAGTCTCCATCTTTCATCCTCAGGTTATACAACTTTTTACGTAGGAACAGTTTATTCACCAGAGACTTAGATTGATACAAAGTACCTAGCTTGTACCAAAAATCCTTCACCAAAGCTTCCCCTCATACATTTAGCAATACAAAATTTGAGACACACAATCGTATTGTGCTCTTTGCCTTCCAATCCAACTTCGCCCAGTCTTCAACAAACATTGTTTTTGGTTTAGTACCTGGATCTACCGTGATCCATTGATATTTTTCCACCAATATATCCTCCATATTGAGTTTCCACAACTCAAAACTCTGACCATTAAATTTCTCGATCTCTATATTTCCACTGCTCGCCATCTCCTTTCACCACAAGAATCGATTTCGCAGATCTCCCACTGAACATGGTCTACCACAAGCCTGAGAAAAACCCCTTAGCAGTAAAGAAGTCCCCTTGAAGCCGAAACAACTCTAATACCAAATGTAAGTTTCAAACATGTACAGAAATTACCTACATACGAATTCTAAAAATCAAAAAATAAATAATGGCGAGAGCATACAACATAAAACAGATATACACAGATATTTTTCCCTGGATCCCAAAATCGGGACTACTAGATTGATTTTTTCATTATATTCCTTTCAATGTTACAATACATATATATACCTACCGATTTATCCATAAACCCCAATCCATTGACCTTGGATTAGAACATAATTGTAGTTCCCTTGATCGGATCTACAAAATACCATGGACAAAAAACCACCATGCCAAAAGCCACATGCGAAATCCATGCACAAAACCATAGGTAGGTCCACCCACCTAATATAGGGTCCAAACAAAATTCCCTGGGGCACTACCCCAGACCTCGTGTAGGGGGGACTACCGCCCCCCCTGTGACCCTCTCGTGCGTGAGGTAGTCTTGGAAAGAATATAAAACACACCCAACCTTTACGGTGTTTTAAAAAAATAGATCAAATCACTTACACCATTTAAGGATTTGTTTCGAGCAATGTAAAAAGTATGACATATCAATTAATCCAAAGAAAAGAATTTTTCATGGTGTCAAAGGGAAATCTCCCAGGGAAAATAATTGGGAAAATTTGCATTCAGATGGTTCCAAAATGTTTCAATACTATTACTCAAATTCCATATCCCATTAGTAAGAAAACAATGCAATCCTTCCTCGAAAAAAATCATTTTTCTACAAAACATTATTTTATATTATGCAAAAATTTTCAAACCGTTGCAAGAAATGAGAAAGAAGGATGCAGTATATAAATGGAATCAAAAGGAGAAAGAAGCATTCACAAAAATCAAACAAGTGATAGCCGAAGCTCCAACACTTTTCAACTATAACTTTGAGAAAGATTTCATGCTTTACATGGACTCCACACTAGCAGTCGTCCTAACTCAGAAAGATGATTAAGGGAACGACTGACCAATTTCATTTATGAGTGCAGGCTTGCAAGGGTCAAAATTAAATTACCCAAATATGGAGAAACAATCTTACAAGGTATATAAAGAAGTTAAGCATTTTAGGCCATATATTCTTAAGAATCATGTCAGAATATTTGATCCCCATCCAACAGTTAGATCTTTGTTTGTACAATAATAATAGGGGGAACAAAGGGCGAACTAGACGACCTGTCTGCAAGAATACAACTTAGAATTCAAACAAGCTCATACATTTAAAGGCCATGGCCTCTATAAGCTTGAAGCTGAAACTACAAATCCACATGAAGAAGATATGTCAGGGTGGGAGTCAGAGATCGAAATGTATAATAATCATTCTTCCACCACACAGAATTTACCATCATCTAGATAAGTGGACATAAAAAAATATGTGGAACAAGGAAGAATTCCTTCTCATCTGTTAGTGAAACAAAATAGGGCCATTCGAATGAAATCTTTATCATATCAGTTGGTCCATGGTATCTTGTTTCGTAAGCATGATAATGCCATTTTTATAAGAAGAGCTTCGGCATAAATCACATGAAAAAGCCCTTTGTCAACGCGTTTCGAACCAACTAGTGTGGTTCATCGTCAGGACAAGTTGAAGAAACAGATATGGCCAAGCAAGTTAAATAGACTGAGCAGAGACTCTAACGGCTAGATAACGGCTATTTTTGACCCTAGGACCCAGTCCAACTTATATTAACAAATTTAATATTTTTATAATGGTGATAATCTAGAAATTAGTAAAATTAGGTATAATAACTTGATCTTACGTAATTTATTAATTAAATAACCTTAGGTTATTAATCAATTAATATTAATGGTTATAATAAGTTAGTTATTAGTTTTACCATAATAATCTATTTATAGAAAATGGGTTATTAATAAAATGTTCCTAATGGTTAAAATAAAATTTTATTATTTGATTTCTCGAAATTAGTAAGACAATAACTAGATTTATTAATTAAATAACATTAGGTTATTAATCAATTACTATTAATGGTTATAATAAATTAGTTATTAGTATTATAATATCAAAAAAAATTAATCTATTTCTAGAAAATAGGTTATTAATGAAATGTTACTAATGGTTAAAATAAATTTATTATTAGATTTCTAGAAATTTGTAAGATTAGGTACCATAACTAGATTTATTAATTAAATAACCTTAGTTTATTAATCAATTAATATTATTCAATTAATGGTTATTAGGTAATAAAAAAAATTTAATATAATAATCTAAGGATTAGTTATAAAGAATAGTAAGAAATTCTTAGTAATGGTTATAGTAAATTTATTATTTGTTTGAGAAATTTTATTTTTAAAAATAATTTAGGTTACATGGATTAATTATATATTCATGTTCCAAAAATAAATAATTTCAAAGGTAAAAGGTATTTAATTGTAGAGTTAATAACTAAATATATACAAGAATTATTTATTAA
>APFE031502909.1:59220-88626 GCA_000404065.3 Pinus taeda | reverse complement strand
GCTTGGCCAGATCTGTTTCTTCAACTTGTCCTGACGATGAACCACACTAGTTGGTTCGAAACGCGTCGACAAAGGTCTTTTTCATGTGATTTATGCCGAAGCTCTTCTTATAGTTGGGGTTATGTGAAATGAAATTTCCAAGGAAGCCAGCATAGGCATACTCGACTTGCAACCACAAAGATATAAGTGATTAAGACAGATACAAAATATTGTGCAATAGAAAATAAAAAAACTTGACAAACTTGCACACGAGAGAGAAGGTCTCGCCTGTGGGCAGAAAGATGTGTCACAACCACCCAGCACACATGCTTACCTCTTCGGTGACTACTATTTTTCAATAAACCTCAGAGGCCTCTTGCAAGTGTGTGTTCTTCTTCACCAAGCTTCTTTGCGAGTGTGAGGAAGGATTAAAGCTTGTTACCTGCAACACAACTTGCCAAGTAAGATTATTCCAGCCATTCAGTGGTTGGATCATAAAATTCATGATGGTTGTTTTGAAAGACTCGTGATCTTTAAAAATATGGATTCCAGATTCGAGAGAGGGTATCACGATGGGAATCTGGTATGGATATATAGATCTGATCATTCTCGTCAGTCATGTCAATATAGCGAGGTCCTGTCATAGCCATTAGCGGATGCTGAAGTGCCTCACCTGCTTGACAAAAGTCTGAGGAGAAAGATGTTACACGGTGAAGATCATAGTGTGTGAAGCGACTGTCATTGGATGTATTGTTGGGAAAATGATAAACTGCATGACAACTACCCAAGACAGAAGAAAAATCAGACTAGTTGGTTGAGATGCCAGATTCCTAGTTTGACATGAACAAATATTTTTTTTTTAACAATATTGCGAATGCTTTGAATGAGGGAACCAAGTTTGTTGTGTGCTAGATATGACAGAACACCCACCTATAATTGGTGAAAAATTACACAGGCATCATGGTCATCACAGAAATGTAGAAAGGATGTCAGCACTATGAATGTGTGAAGCTAGTTGGGGTGTGGTGAAATGAGAGTAACTTTATTTGTGTGATAGATTGTGCGCTCATCATCACACCGGGGGATTGCTAGTGTGTTGAGCGGGAAGATTTGATGCGAAAAATTTGCAAGAAGACCAAGGAGCTGATCATGAGAGAGAACATCTGATAAGTATGATTCCGAACTAAGATAATCTTTGAGATGATCAACTTCACTGTTCCATGATTGCATGAGGGACGAACACTCCCAACCTGAATTGGATGTAAGAGAAGTGCATGAAGATGGACATGCTCTAATAGAGTCCACGACAAGTTTAACCATGCAGATAGACAGATTGTGTGTGAGAAACCATATTTGTTTGGGTTTGAGGGTCATACCAGAGTCATGAGGTCTTGACATAACCACCAATAGACATTGAAGTCCCTCGACTCCCTGGCATGCCCTAGAACTTTCCAAAATTAAAAAATGGCATTTTGAGATGTGAACCAGATCATGCATGGATTAAGGATGGATGTTGTCACTGATTTCAAAACTTCTCTTAGGATGGCATCCATCTCTTTCATAGGCTTCATCAAATTTTCCAGCTTCAGCAAGTTGACTTGATGAGTTGTCTTCATGCAACACACAAGATGATTATGAGTGGAAAGAGTCTGGTGTGTTGAGACTGTTTTAATCATGGACATCCTCACTGCTTGGTACCAATCGAAGATATAACTCATCAAATGAAGAAGCAATAGAATAGGGAGTATCTCCACCGCATGTAGATGAAATATGAATGGTAGGAAACATAGGCAAGTGAGGCGCAAAGGGAGTTTCAATATGGACGTCTACTTTGACTAGTGCACATTCTAGATTTGAGTTAGAGTGCAAATGAAAGGACAACAGATCCCATGATGTACTTGGTTGTTCATCACAACATGTGGAAGCATGGGAGTGATAACAACCCAACCCAAGACTGGAGGTTGATCAAAAGAATTAATTATGCAAGATGTTTCACCAAGATTCACAGATTGAGAATCGATCAAGAATGGAAGCTCAATGTTTTGATGTGAACCTTTTGAAACATAGAAGAGGAATTGATTGTGTCTTCACCTTCTTGTAACTCCGCCTGTATAATGAGACTACCTTGCACATGATTGCAACATGAGCCAATAGCTTGAGAATCAAGAAATTGTGCACAACTATCTTGTGAAGCAGATTGATCAAACGAGTCATGGTACAAGGAGTCATGGCTTGTATATGATGGAGGATAGAAGAGATGTAGATTAGACCCAAGACTTGGGTTATGAATGGTGATTTCCTCTTACGGAATGGAGGAATGAGACTTAACCCTATGATTTTTGAGCCATTCAGGAATTTTCTCCGTTGGAGCGGGAGACAAATGAGAAGATGAGTTGGGAACATGCTGTGCATATTTCTCATCTTTGCGACCATTGCGATGGGGTACCCGCTGCACAGATTTTTATCTTTTTGACCATTACAAGGGGGAACCCACTTTGAGACCGGAAAGGGAGGAGGATACAGAACAAGTGAGGTGTTGGGATCCTCCTCTGCAAACTGAGGGGCCTCATGATCCGTAAGAGTAGAGGGAGAAGGGAAATTAGGAGGTTCACCATGTCGGGAAACATGAACCAAGCGTTTCAACTCTTGGCTCATGAAGTCAAGGTCCACAAACTGTTTAGGAATTTCGGGACAGAGGTGAAGGAAGTGGGTACCAAAGTACTCAACGGATTCTCTAGGCTTCATTCTTAAACGAGAGATTCTTTCATAGACATCTTGGTTTTTACACTTATCGAAGGCTTTATGGAGCTCCTTGGGGAGAGTGAGAAGGGAATGGACAGAAGCAGGTGGTAGGGTATGACACCACCAATTAGCACGAACTTCAAGGGTGAGGAAGAAAAGAATGAAAACAAGCTCTTCACTATCGATTTCATAAGATTCACAGAAATGAAGAAAATCATAAATGTGCTTGGTTACGGATGTCCTGTCCTCACCGTCAAACTTTAATAAGGACAAGTGAAATTGAAGCTCATTGAGGATTGATAGTTGATTAAGGGAGAAATGAGAGAAACACCCCGAGAGCACAAATTGTGTATGATCCATTTGGTAAGAGATTCAAACCATATGTAACGGGCTCAACTTGTCATTTGGCCCTCCTTCTAGCACCACAAATGTTGATGGTGCTAGACCCGCCAACATTCAGGGGATCTCCCAAGTATGAAAACCCAACTAGACCTCACAACATTTTGTGTAGGAGCCCATCCGATACAACGGACCGGTTGCCATTATCTTAAGGATATGCCTTAGCTCTTGTTTGTTAGCATGTGAGAGTGGTTTTCTTTATCTTCAAACAAAGAGGTTTGTGTGCCTGGTGAGTGCTTAGTGCCACTTGTGTCAGAGTTCTTTCACTGCAGAGGGAGAGGGTGGAAGTGAGTCTTAGGTTGAAAGGGAATAGTCCCAACTCTGCTAAAGACACACAACGCAATAGGACATGCGTAGCTTCTGGCAGATTATTCTACATGGATGTGATAGTCACAAACACAAGGTTAACAGATAACACGTACTACACCCAGTGGAATAATCCACATGAGTGCGACGAGCTATAACAAGTTTACAAAAATGGATATGTCAAGTGTCCAGCGGGATAGCCCACATGGGAGAGATAACATTAGCAACTTATACAACACATTTCCAATAGCATATGTACTAAAACAATAGAAATAGTTCAACTATCTTAATACAGGTTAAAGTGACATGCATTACAAGCATCCAAAGAATAGTCTTACAAACGAATACAATACATGTGTGAAAACGTGTTAGCCTATTAACAGGCTTCTGAATTAAGAGAAAGTTCCAAGACACATTCGTACACCATTACATCACTAACCCCGATAGTGGGGCGTTGGAGCCACTGCTCGCTCCTCAAATAAAATATTGTAGATCTCAAGGCTATGTGGGAGGAGGAAAGGTAAAAAGTCATTTGCATGTACAAATGAAGGGTATTTATAGACAAGGGTAAAACTGGCCCTTGTGACTATTTGACTTCACTAATGATTGTTTGACATACATGACTCTTCAACTTTACATGACTCTTTAGATTTACATGTGCGTCTCTTGGGCTTCTACGTTACATTACATTGATTACAACAGTATGGCCGATAGTAGTGATGTGGCCGAGATGACTCATGGCATGACTCGACATGGCAGAGTTGGTATGTTCATATTGCTCGTGGTGTGCATGTCAAGCTGTAGTGCTACTGAGTGATGGATGTGCTCTTGGTGTATCATATCTTCGCTTCCACATGACTATGTATGCAGAGTCTTCAATGGTCTTCGTGTTTTCTTGATGTTGCATGTGCATGTCTCTCCTTCGCTTGTACTTTAGCATGCTCCATGTGTTCATCCATTCGCGAACATGTCTCCTTGCATGCGCTCCTTGTTCATCCCCTTCATCATCGTGTCATGTCTCATCCATATACCTGTATTTTCAATCACTCATGATGAGATGACATCAAATCTAGAAATCTCCTAGTCTACCATGATGCATTGTCTTTTGATTTCGGATGCAAGTGACCGAGAGAGAGGACAAGGCCCTTAGACTGTGCAGAGCACATTTCAGGTCAGGATGTGGGCTTTGGGCACTATCCATGAAAATTGTGTAGAGGTCATTAGGAGGTTGAGATGGGCAATCCGAATCGACAGTGACTGTCTGCGGGATATGGCTCTATTGGAGGGAAGATCTGCAAAATATTTTCAGGGAGACAATGTAGGTAGGAGGCGGAGATTAGCAGTGAGAACTATGTAATTTCTCCGGGGAGTTGGAAGTGGGATATGGGAGGCTACTGGAAAAAATTGCGTAATTTCTCCGAGGAGCTGGTAGAAAGCTGCGAGAGGTTGCTGGAAAAACCTGCGCAGAGCTGGGAGGCTGGCCTGCTAGACATCCCTGCTTAGTTTCTGAGCTGAGTAGGATGTTGGGTAGTTGGGAGACTGCTCATGAAAATTATGCAACTTTCAGGGGGAGCAACAGGTCGGCTGACATGGTGACTGGATGGAAAAACTACGCAAATTTTTAGGGAAGTTCAGTGACAGGTAGTGGGTGTCTGTTCGATATGTCTGCACAGTTTATTCAGTCAGTGGAAGAGAGCATGCTTAGCAGATTTTGTGCAATGTTTTGGAGGAGTGAGGCCTGGGGTCACTGCCCAGTCAAACTCTTAGGTTGACTAGCTGGAGGCTTGGTTGATGTTTCTTGTAGGCATCACAGATTGAGATGGCTTGCTGGGAAACTTTTGTAGTGTTCTGGTGATAGTCATTCAAGCCGATTCTAGGATTGTGTAGTGCAGACTACCTAGGAGGCAGCCTCAAGATCTACACAATTTTGGGTAGCAGTACATGTTCATTGAGGGCTGAAACTGCGCAGTGCAGCTCAGCGAAGGTCTCACTGTTGGGGTTGGTTTGGTCGAGATAGCTTCAGCAGAATGACTAAGTTTGTGAACGAGTGACTTCGTACATGCATGACCTTGTGAATGCACACTCAACATCACTTGATGACAAGATGCCTCGAACCATCAAGACAACATTCACTCAGTGTGACTAACTGATGGTGCGAGCGACAAGTGCAACACTTGTGATAGAGTTTTGAACAACCACGATGACACTTGCACAATAGTGCATACAACTTCGTGTGTGAGTGCGACAGATGTTTACATAGCAAATACAACTTGTACACACGAAGACATACCTTGTGCATAGCCAAAACATAGATGCAAGCACGACATTATGACCAGTATGCAAAAAGATGTCCAATGAATGGTCAAGTGAGGAGGGTGCAAAGACTCAACACGATATCACGAGATGAGCCTCAGTGCTTGCAAACATCAAGGAAAAACCCAAGGAAGCTCCGAAATTGGATGCAGGCCAAAATTTTGGAGGGTGTTGCAGCCGCTACAACAAGTTCTAACAAAGAAAAATCTTATGGTACAACTATAAAACAAGTATAAAGAGTTAGAGGTATAGGTAAGAAGATTCAACAGTAAATTCAATCTTTTGTAGGATAAAGGACTTCCACCTTTGGGAGCTTCTAATGGCAAATTTATTGCATTAGAAACTTACTAGGACTAGTTGTGCAACATAGCTACAGATAGATCTAAATTTTCCAAAGTAAGAGGGATAATAAGTGGATAGGATTTTATTGAAGGTTTACAATATGACTTGTTTATCGAGCATGAAATTCATCACCTGTTTTAATAAACCAACTTTGAAACATATAAAGAGGTGGATGAAAGATCTAGAAACATGGTGAATTTTCCAATTTTGAGTGAAGACAGATGGGATAAACTACTGGAGCTCATTGAGTAAATCAAGAAGAATTGAAAATTCATATAGAGAGAGCCATCTTTGAACCTCAAAGGGCTAGATCCCAACTTTAAAGTGGTTTGTGGTTAGCTCTGTAGTTTCCTCTTCAACCTAGGAAAACTATGGATTGCTAACACAAGTGATAATTTAATTGCATGTACCTACTCCTGTACGATGCCAAATGGGAAGGCAGGTGGCTTGACATAGGGTGGCAACTTACAATTTTCATGGTGAGGTACAAGGATTGACACCCACAATGGGGAAATTTCTATCTTTTAAATTTCAATAGAACATTGTTTTTTATTTTTAGTTTTAATAATGAGTGTAGTGATCAATTTTTTTTTTGGTAAATATAAATACATTTTATAGCATATAAAAAATTCGAGTAGTACATGAGAAAGAAAGGCATATTCATAGCCATATACACTCCTGAGCAACTGAAAATCCAAACAACAAAATGACAAACAACATCATTTACAAAGAAATTGAAGCTCTGGATCAAAACACCCATGATTCCAAGCCAATTATAACTGTCACATCTTTGAACCCAAAAGGAACCAAACACAATCATGAGTGGAGTCTTCAGTTAATATGTTGGACATTTTATAAATTTACATACAATTTATTTCTAAAGAATTCTAGAATATTCAATATTTATTTATTTCAAATCTTGTGAAAAATTTCGCAACTTATATTAAATGACAAAATTAATATGTAGTTGATGAAATTATTGTAATATATTAATTTAAATGGTTTTATTTATTTTAAACCTTTTACAAATAATTCTAGAAAAGAAATTGTCAATGTTCATGTAAAGTGAAATTATTAATTTATAAATTTAGATAAAAATAATCTATAAATTACCATGGATGTTCCACTACAACAATTTGTCACAATAAATCTTATAATACTATGAAATAGTAGATTATTCAAATTTATTTTGTTTCAATTCTAGATTAATTAATTGCTCGCTTTATTCAAATTTGTGAAATTACTTAAATAAGAAATGGAAAGAATAGGCACATAAAAAAACACCATCAACACAAATGAACACAAGATTTATCTTAGGAAACACAATACAGGATAAAACCTAGTTAGAAGGTGAGGCATATCCTCTTCTCTCTTTGCTTCAATTATAAATATACTCATACAAAGGAATGGGAACTCATATGGAGTTACCCTTTGAAATTGTGGTTTGAATAGCTGCCAAAGGATCCTCCTTGTCCTCCATTATGCTATGAAAATACCAATCTTGGATGTTTTTCTCAACTATGGAACAAGTATAATGCAAAAGAATTGAACCCCTTTTTCCTTATAGTGGCTAGATATTTAACATAGTATAAAAACCATCTAGGGTTACGGGCTTAAATTCCTCAACCCTCAATGTGATAAGGTCTTAGACCTTCTTGAATATTCTTTAAAATCCTCACATGGACATTTCCACATGTATAAATAATATGGGGCTAACATGACATCTACTGGTACCATTATGGTCAACTAGGTAGGTCAACTTGTGAGAGACATAAATTTCGAATACGATCTTCAATTGAGGTGATTTTCACAATGTTGGGAAGGTCTCAGAATTTAGAACAATTTCATAGTGGTGAAACTATTTTTGAGCGCAAAAAATTGCATTTGATTGCTCAGAATAACTCCAAAAATTTCCAAACCCCAATTTTCCAAATTGGGACCTGTCACTAAAATGGGACTTACAAGACAATCCTAGGTTTGAACGTTTCCACACAAAAAAATTACCAATATAGATTCAAAATTATTATATGATCCAATCTAGATCGTAACTCCCCACTTATAGTCCTTTGGAACCTAAAAATTTTACTAAATGAGGTGAGGAATATTTTTCTCTACCTTCTCCTTGGAGTACAATTTTGCTTTTCCTAGAAGTTGTCTATTCAACCCAGTATTCCAAAGGTCATGCTATGCATACCTTGTAGTTCTAGACTTCTTTTACAAAGTTGTATCTTATACCTGCTATGTTTGAGGATCTAGTGCTAACTCTTCTATGGTAAGTAGAATTTTCTCCCCCACTTGTTCGAACATGGAAGGCTCATAGAGTACCAAATTCTCCACATTCACTTCCAAATAAATGCACGTGTATTGGGGTGGAATGAGTCTTTAGGCATTGTATCCCACCTTATCCAATACTTCAAAAGGATCATATCTTAGATCCTTGATATTCTAACCGGGACCTGGTAGTTTTTTCTTGTTTACTCGTAACCAAAATCTATCTCCCACTTTTAATGACTTCTTTATTTTATGTTGATCACATCAAGCCTTGTACCTTTATTATGTCCTCTTCAACATCTCTTGTACTTGTAAATGGATGTTCCTAATATTTTCGATAAAGGTATCGATTTTTAATGATTCTTCATTGATGTCATCCCTTATTCCTCCTTTACGTCCATATGTAACATTCAAAGGTGAAGGTAGAGAATGCCGAAAACAAGTTTCAAAAGCAGACTTACTAGTAAAAGTGTGGATTGTTTTGTTATAAGAGTGTTGAATATAAATTGTATTTTCATCCAACGTCTTTGGATGCTTCCAATTGTAAACCCTCATAGTTGCACCAAAATTCTATTTACTACTTCTATCTGCTCATCTATCTATGGGTGGAATGTTGTAGACCTCTTTAACTCAATGTCCATCTTCTCCCAAAGTGTAGTCAAGGAGGCATTCAGAAATCTAATATCATTATGTGAGATTATGCTCCTTGGTATCACAAAGTGTACCCAAAACTGTTCAAAGAACATGTTCATTTCTTCTTGTCCCTTAATTGTCATTTTGCAAGGAATCATAATGCACATTTTGATAAATCTATCAACTATTACAAATAGATAGCCATGTCCCTTACATGTTGTTTGTAAACCACCCATAAAATCCATGGAAATTCTTTCCCAATGTCACATGGGTGATGAGCCTCAATATTTCAATAAGAGTGTTGCAACTACCATGACTACCAACTTTAATTATCAACCTAGGGTTCGTACAAACTTAAGAGGTGATAGTGGTGTATGCACAATAGGCTAAGCTCTAATCAAGTCACTTTGAAGCAATGGACCAGACAAAGGTATACAAATACCACTCTATCAACTAAATCTAGATTTGCAAGGAACAAAATTGCATGAAAGGAAAGTCCTAATTTACTTTTCATAAATGGAGCTGTTACTTTATTTGAAGAAATGGGAATTCTACTTGCTCAAGTGTAAATGCTAACCTATTTATAGAAATGTAAATACCATACTACTCATAGAAATGTAAAGGCTACACTACTTGCAGAAATGTAAACATTAATCCCTTCACAAAATGTAAATGTTGCATTAAAAGGAAACCTAGTCTATGGAATGGAAATAACTGTGCTTGAAATAAAAACCCTAGCTAAAGAAGTTGTTGACAGTGTTGGAAATCCGTTAACCAAGGGGTCTCCCAAATGTAAAATCCCTATTAGACCTCACAAAGTTTGGTGTAGGAGCCCCATTCGGAATATCGGCTCGATTGCCACATATCTCAAAGATATGCCTTGGCTCTAGCTGTTAGCATAGGAGAGTGATGCAATGGTGTCTTCAAAAAGAAAGAGAGGTGTTCTTGGTAAGTGTGCATTTGTAACTATGTTAAAGTTCTTCTACTGCAAAGTGGGGAGAAAAGTGATCCTCTAAGTGAGAGGTAATATTACCACCTAGGAATAGGCATACATGAACTGGAAGGCTCTGTCTAACATCCAAAAAAATATTCCACAGTGGATGCAATGCTCATTACAACCAAAAAATAAGGAAAGTTTTGTCTAGTATCCCATGGCATAGTACACAAGGATGGGACAACAATAAAAACCATTACAACACATTCTAAATAGGATAAGCACTAAAATAACCAAAATAGTTCAACTATCTTAGTACATGTGAAAAAAAACATGAAATGCAAATGTCCACAAAATAGTCTTACAAACATTCATAGTCCATGCATGAAGAACGTGTTGAACTTAAAAGGCTTATGTTATTAAGAAAAAGTTCCAAGACACATGCTTACAATGTGCATCACTATCCATAGTAGTGGGACATTGGAGCCACTCCTTGCTCCTCAAAGAACTAGCTGATCTCTCTAATGCCTTGTAGGAGGAGCCCTTTGTGACTCTTTGACTACCCTCATGACTATTCATCTTCCTATGAATTTTCAACTTATATGACTCTCCATATTCATGTGTGTCCTTTGGACTTCCACCTTACAATACATTTAAATATAATATACATGGTCCAAAATTATGATGTGGCACATGAAAACTCGTGAAAAGCCATGACATGGAACTACTGATATAAATTGCTTGGATGTTGTGGCAGTGTCAAGCCATTATTACTGCTGTGAGTGATGTCTTCTTGAGAATACCCTTGTCTTCCACCTCCTCATGGATTGGTGATAGTAGTCTTCAATGATCTCAAGTCTTTGGTTGTGGTCACGAGTGGGTGTCATTTTTCCTTGATAGATTAGCTTACATGCTCATCTACAAGCATGTCCTTTGCATTTCTTCCTCCTTCATCTTCTTCTTCATCATTCCACTAGGTTTCTATATCTGCAATTTACTCATGACGAGACGACATTAGCCTGAAAACGTTCTAGCCTAAGATGGTGCATTTTGGTTTAGGGATTGAGATAGAATTGAGTTACAAGTTGGGAAGGGAGGCTCAATTACTGTGAATTGCATAGTCCCGACATCTAGGGTGGAGGCTTGAGGCCTAGAACTGTGCAATGCATAGTTCAGGCTACGGTGAGGGACAATCCCTATGTAGTTTTGAGAGACAATGAGTCTGGCTGAAGGAGGGACCACCATGGAAGATTTATATGGAGTTCTAGAGAGTAAGGCCGACTGAATGTTGTGCAATTATGGGAGAAAGTGGATTAAGATGAGGGGAGGACCACTAAATACAACTTCTATGCAGTTTTGGAAGGGAAGGCTCACTGAAAGTATTGTGCAATTCAGGAAGTGAAGGCTGGTCTTGGGCTTATGAATTGTGTAATGAAACAGTCCTAGGGGACATGAAATGCACATTGGATAGATCCGAGAATCAAGGTCAGAACCTGCTAACTAGAATTTCACAATGTGTAGTCCAGGCAAGCTAGGTGAAAGCAAGTTGAAGGGCTGAGGGGATTCTTCTGAAAAGGCTAAGTGTTGAACCAGTGAGACTAACAGGTGAAGTGATGAAGCTTCAAATGTGTCCTAAAACTTAGAATACTTGATGAATCAACAAAATTAATCACCCATGACACATGAATAACAATTTATATTGTGTGTGACAACTCCATGACTAGCTACGACAAGTGTGACACTAAAGATAGACTTTATGACGACTGTGGCGACACTTGTGGTACGACGCTCAAAATTTTGTGAATGAGTGTGGAATGTGTTTACATGGTTAGGAAAACTCATAAACACAAAGATTAGCCCTTGAAAGCATTAGAACGAGCTTATACATAAAGTGTGACAACTAGCATGTAAAAATACGACATATTGCCTATCTTGTGAAAGGGAGCAAAGCACTTAGTGAAAACACATGGAATGACTTTTAGTGTTTGCGACCACACCTGCCATTGAAGACATAATGATATGACAATGATAAGATACCCTTCATATTACACTAAGAGGTGCATTTCAACTTCATGAAAGACGTGCTTTGTTTTTCTTACCTACCCTCCAAAGGGTTGTGAATCAGATGGAGTCTTCATGCGGTCCTGATCTCCGATCTTTTGTCATACCCCAGGGTTCCTTGGTCTTCTTATATGATGATTATCTTTTCTCCTTAGCTCCTTAAGTGTCATCTAACATGTCCTCCTTCTTCATCATCTTTCCATAGTTAAGATAGTACCTACATCTGCAACTCAATCATCATGAGATGACATCAGTCTGAAAACCCCTAGCCTAAGATAGAGAACTTGGATGCATGAGCTGGGTCAAGATTGAGAGATAGGTCATGGTAGAAGTCCTAGTGACTGTACAATTGCACAGTTCAAGATGCCAGGGTCAAGATTGATCACTAAGACTGTGCAGTGTGCAGCTCAGGCCAAACCGAGGGAACTTTCTGCATAGTCCTCACTGAGAGAAAAAATTGTGCAGTGCCACTAAGGGACAAAAATTGTGTACTTCAAGAAGGTAGTGGTTGCTATGGAATCAGGCCCTAGGAGGAGAAACTGTGTAGATTCAGGATGCAAGGGAGACTGGGCAGCTGAGAGGCTTGAGGAAAAAGACTGCGCAATTTCTGGAGGTAGTGATCTCCTACCGAGGGAAGGAAACTAGAGGAATAATTTGTGCAGTTTTGGAGACAAAGGGAGGCTGGCCTCTCTTTGCATTGCACAGTTCTAGTATACAAAGGAAAATCTTGAAGGTTGAATATGCGAAGTGCACAGTTTAGGAAGGCTGGATGAGGCTAGGTTGCTAAGAATCCTCCAAAATTTGGCTAAGTGTGGGACCAGTGGAATCGATGTGACGATTGATAGAACTTAACCATGAACACACAATTGGACACTTAGTGATACAACATAGATCATACAGAACATATGAAAACATACTTCCCTTAATGCAACAACATTTGTGGCAACTTACGAGAAGTGCGCTCCAACAATAGACTTTGTGATGATAATGACAAAACTTGTGTAATAGTGTGTGAATGTTTGGAAATGAGTGTGAAACATCACAAAGGTTTCCCCTTGAAGAAAATAAGAACCCCCCTTTGCATGATATGCGATAATTCCCATGCTCGAAGACAACACTAGCTATATAAAGATAAAAGTGTGGAGAACACTTGAGATCCAAGAAGGGAGCTTGAAATCATCATCTACCCAATAATTCACTAAGGAACGACCGATCCCAGGATCCATAGTAGGCTCCAAAATTTGATTGTAGGCCAAAATGTTAGAGGGTGTTGCAGCTGCTACAACACTTGGCGACACACTGGTAGAATATAACTTCTCTATTTTGGTTAACTCTTCCATCCAGGGCCTTGGTTCTTTGGGGAGTATTGATTCATCATGTAGATAACTTTGTCATTTTCCACTTACCCCATGACTAGGCATGGTCCCCTTGTACCTTATTGGTTGAACACAACATGTGATTTAGCAATATCACAATGTTTTGAGTTGGGAAAGGTTAGCTCATGAGTTTAAGATTTTCAAAGTATAAGTTTTCATCTATGGTGTTGCTCCGCTGGTAGCAGGCCTAGATGGTACCCAGGCAGAGTCATGCAAGAACACAAATATTACTTTTTTGCCAGCGAGTCTGGACAGTACCCCAATAGAGTTGCTTGCTTCACCTCTCTATGTAGGAAGCCTTTCTCTTATTTCGCCTTTATTTGTTTATTTTAAAGAGGATTGTGCATTGGAACTTTTCATTTTGGGAAGAAGAGGGATCCTAACTTATTGAGAGAAGAAGATATTGTCCCTTCAGAGAAGTATATAAAGACCTATGATTCATGTTTTCTCGTTTATATTTTTCCCTTTCACCGTCTCAACTAGTTGGATAAGCATGAAAAATAGAACAAAAGAACTAACTATAGGCATGAGGTTTCCTGGAAAAACACAAGTTCATGGTTGGACCAAACCTCTCCTTATGGACGGATCATATTTTCCATCAGAACTTCATTGAACAAAATGCAAAGCCAACACAAAGAAGACTGGCTAGAGGTTTAGCTGAATGTTACAGTGTCACAAGACACTTCAAAATTCAACCACATATGTACTAAGAAGCCAATATAGTTCCAAGCACAACACTTATTTACTTAATGAAAACAAAAGGAGAAACTCAACAAGAAAGGAAAGCAAGACAAAAGGAAAGACAACACACAACGAGAAGAGAAGAAAGAAAATGGTTACAATAAACATGATGTAGAACCATAATAAGAAAATCAGGACAATCTACAGGGAATGAGTGCAAGATGAGTGCAAGGAAGGGAAAACTAGGATGCATCAAATCCTACTCCTAACCTAATAGCTAGAAGGTTAGGGTCATGCATAACAAAATTTCCAGTGAAGCCACTGTAGTTCTTCCCGATATGCATCCACAAAGAAATGACCAATTAAAACATATATAAAGTGATGTGCAATAGAAAATATAAAAACTTGAAAAAATTGCATAAGAAAAAGAAGTTCTCACCTGTGGGTGGAAAATTGTGTCACAACCACTACTTTCATCTAATTCACATGCTTACCTTTTCGACGAACACCATTTTTCAACAAACCTCAAAATATTCTTGCGGATGTGTCTTCATCTACTCCGAGCTCCTTAGAAAGCACGAGGAAAGATCGAAACTTGTTGTTTGCTACGAAGCTTGTGAGGTAGGACTATTCCAACCACTCAACAATTGGACCGTAAAATCCATGCAGGCCCTCTTGAAAACATTGAAATCTTGGAAAAGGTAAATTTTCAAGAAGAAGAGTGGGATCACGATGGGAATCATGAGAGGACAAATAAATCTGATCATATTCAGCAGGCATATCAAGATAATGAGGACCCTCCATCACCATCATCGAAGGCTGAAGTGCCTCATCTGCTTGACATAAATATGAATAGAGATATGTCGAACAATGAAGATCGAGGGGTGTGAAGCAACTATCATTGGATGTGCCAATGGAAAAATGATAACATGAATGACAGTCACCAAAGACAGAGAAATGGTCAGATGATTCGATTGAAGCATAAGATTCCCAGTTGCAATAAATGAAGAAAAATATGACACAAAACATTCTAAAAAAGAAGGTGGTTTATCATATCTTCCCGGTTCAATATCTCAACATGGAACATTCTCAAAAAGAGAGGAAATATTGAAAGTATCTTCACATTTCTGATCCTCTCCCTATGTAATGTGACTGCTTTGTCACTGATCACAATTTGAGCCAACAGATTGAGAATCAAGAGAATGTGAAGAGCCAACTAGTGGAGTAGATTGATCAAGTGGGTCATGGTACAAAGAGTTAGGATGTGTAGATGATAGAGGATAACATAAATCTGGATTATCTTTGAGACTAGAGTTGTGAACAATGACATCATCTTGCGGTATGGAGGAGTGACTCTTCATCATAGGCTTCATGAGACATTATGAAATTTCCTCCATTGAATCCAAATAATGAAAAGTGCAAGAAGATTGAGAAGATGGACTGGACATTTGATTTTCAGATTTCCTAGTTTTACAACCATCGCATGGAGGCACCCACATCGGGATTGGAAAGGGAGGAGGATAGAGAAAAAAAGGGTTTGTAAGATCCTCCTCTACAATTTGAGGTGTCTCATGATTCAGAAGACGCGGGGAAGCAGAAAAATCAGGAGGTTCAGGTTCACCGTATGAAGAGACAAGAACCAAGCGCTCAAACTCTTGTTTCAATAAATCCTAGTTTAGATGTTTTTAAGGAATTTAATAATAGAGGTGAAGGAATCAATAAAAAAAATCATCAATTGATTCATCAGGTTTCGTTCTTAGAAGTTTTATTCTTCCATAAACATCTCGATAGTTATACTTATCGAAGGATTTATGAAGCTTCTTGGCTAGTTGGTCGAATGAATGGATAAAAGCTATGGCTAATGTATGACACCAACGATTAATGCAATCTTAGAATGTGAGGGTGAGTAATATAGCCATGAATCTTTGCAAAGCATTCTTTTAGAAAGAAAAATGCAAACAACTTGAAACAGATGTGCACGAAAATTTGATCCAGCCTCAACATCGAATTTAAATTCGGACAGGTTATGAATAACTTCCGTAGGGATGGTACAATTAATCTCTTTAGAAAATCATCCTGGGATTATGATTTGGGGAAGATCCATTTTAAATAATAGATTCAAAGCAGATTCAACGGGCACAACCTCTTGTCTGGCCCTCCTTCTAGCACCATTTTGTTGATATTGATGGAAATTCGTCAGCCAAGGGGGTCTCCTTGATGTGAAGTCCCAATTAGACCTCAGACCATTTCGTGTAGGAGACCATCTTGAATATCAACCTAGTTTCCATATGTCTAAAAGATATGCCTTGGCTCTAATTATCAGCACATGAGAGTGATGCAATGGTGTCTTCAAAAAGTAAGGGAGGTGTTCTTGGTGAGTATGTAGTTGCAACTATGTCAAGGTTATTCTACTGCAAAGGGGGGAAAAAAGTGAGCCTCTATGTGGCAGGTAATAGTACCACCCAGGAAGAGACATACATGAACCATAAGGCTTCATCTAACATCTAGCGAAATAGTCCACAATGGATGCAACGGTCGTTACAACCAACAAACAAGGAAATATCTATATAGTATCCCACAAAATAGTCCACAAGGATGGGACAAAAATAACAACTATTACAACACATTCTCAATAAGATAAGCACTAAAATAACCAAAATAGTTAAACTATATTAGTACATGTGAAAGAAAACATGAAATACAAACACCCACGTAATAGTCTTACGAACATTCATAGTCCATGCGTGAGGAACGTGCTGGCCTTAAAAGGATTCTGTTATTAAGAAAAAGTTCCAAGATACATATTTATAATGTACATCACTAGCCCCAATAGTGTGAAATTAGAGCCACTCCTTGCTCCTCAAAGAACTTATTGATCTCTCTAATTCCTTGCTGGAGGAGCTAAGGTGAAAAATTCCTTTGCTCATACAATGAGAGGGTATATATAACCAAGGGGTGATGCTTCCCCTTTGTGACTCTTTGACTACCTTCATGAGTGTTCAACTTCCCATGACTTTTCAAATTACATGACTCTCCATATTCATGTGTGTCCTTTGGACTTCCACCTTACAATACATTTGAATATAATATACATGGTCCACAATAATGATGTGGCATGTGATAGTTCACGACAAGACATGACATGGCACTGATGACATAAAATTCTTGGATGTTGTGGTAGTGCTAGGCCACTGATGATGCTGTGAGTGATGTCTTCTTGAGAATACTCTTGTCTTCCACCTCCTCATGTTTTGGTGACAAGAATCTTCAATGATCTCAAGTCTTTGGTTGTGGTGGCGAGTGGGTGTCCTTTTGCCTTGATAGGTGGCTTGCATGCACAACTACAATAATGTCCATTGCATGTCTTCCTCCTTCATCATTTTTTTAGGTTCCTGTATCTACAATTCACTCGTGACGAGATGACATCATCTCGAAAACCTCATAGCCTAAGATGGTGCATTCTGGTCCGGGGACTAAGGCAAAACTCAGTTACAATTTCAAAAGGGAAGCTTAGTGACTGTGTATTGTGCAGTCCCAACATCTAGGGTTGAGGGTTGAGGCCTGGAATTGTTCAATGTGTAGTTCATGCTAGGCCGAGTGATAATGCTTGTGCAATTTTGAAATATAGTGAGTTCCTCTGAAGGAGGGGACACTGTGGAAGATTTCTACGCAGTTCTAGAGAGGAAGAATGACTAAATTTTGTGCATTTATGGGAGAAAGTGGGTCATAATGAGGGGAGGACCACTGAAGACATATTCTGCGCAATTCTGGAAGGGAAGGCTAACTGAAAGTATTGCATAATTCTGGAAGGGAAGACTGGGTCTTAAGCTCAGGAATTGTGTAATGCAACAGTCCTGGGGGACAGGAAATGAACATTGCGCAGATCTAGGGGTTAAGGTCATAGCTTGCTGTTTGGAACTACACAATGCATAGTCCAGGTTGGCTGGGTGAAACCAGGTTTAAGGGTTGGGGAGCTTCTTTCGAAAAGGCTAAGTGTTGAACCAGTGAGACTGACAGGTGAAGTGATGAAGGTTCGACTGTGTCCTAACACTTGGAATACTTGATGACTCAACAACATTGATCACCGGTGACACATGAACAACACTTTCACTTTTGTGTGACCACTTCATGACCAGCTACGACAAGTGTGACACCTAAGATATACTTTATGATGGTCATGACGACACTTGTGCGATAATGCTAAAAAATTGTGAATGAGTGCGACAGGTGTTTATATGGTTAGGAAAACTCATAAACACAAAGATGAGCCCTTGAAACCACTAGAATGAGCTTATGCATAAAGTGTGACATCCAACATGAAGAAATATGACATCTTTCCTATATTGCGAAAGGGAGCGAAACACTTAACGAAAACACATGGAATGACTTTCAGTTTTTGGGACCACACCTATCATTAAAGACATAATGATATGACAATGATAAGTTGCCCTTCATATTATACTAAGAGGTGCATTTCAAATTCATGAAATATGTGCTTTGTTTTTCTAACCTACCCTCCAAAGGGTTGTGAATCAGATGGAGTCTTAATGCGGTCCTGATCTCCAATATTCTATCATACACCATGGTCCCTTGGTCTTATTATGTGATGATTATGTTTTTTCCTCAACCGTGTCATCTAGCATGTCCTCTTTCTTAATCTCGTTCTTCATCATCTTTCCATAGTGTAAGAGAGTACTTGAATTTGTAGCTCATTCATGATGAGATGAGGTCAGTCTAAAAACCCCTAGCCTAAGATAGAGAACTTGGATGCATTAACTAGGCTGGGACTGAGTGACAGGTTAGGGGAGAAGGCCTAGTGACTGCACAATTGTGTAGTTCAAGTAGCCAAGGGTCAAGCTTGATCACTGAGACTGCACAGTATGTAGCTCAGGCCAGACCAAGGGAAATTTCTGCACAGACCTCGTTGAGAGAAAAATTATGTAGTTCCAACTAAGAGACAAAATTGTGCAGTTTAGGCAGGTAGTCGTTTCTGCAAGATCAGGCCCTGGGAGGACAAACTGCACAATTTCAGGAAGCAACGGGTATTGGGTAGCTGAGAGGATTGAGGGACAAAACTGCACAGTTTCTGGAGGCAGTGAGCTCCAACTGAGGGAAGGACACTGGAGGAAGCATCTGCTTATTTTTGGAGACCAAGGGAGGTTGTGCTTTCTACACATTCCAAAGTTTCAGTAGACAAAGGAAAATATTGAAGGTTGAAGATGTGAAGTGCGTAGTTTGGGAAGGCTGGATGAGGCTAGTTTGCTTAGAATCCTCTGAAATTTGGCTAAGTGTAGGATCAGTGGAATCGATGTGAGGAGTGATAGAACTTGACTGTGAAAACACACTTGGACACTTAATGATACAACATAGATCATCTAGAACATATGAAAACATACTTCCCTTAATGCAACAACATTTGTGGCAACTTACAACAAGTGCGGCTCCAATGATAGACTTTGTGATGATAATGATGAAACTTGTGTAATAGTGCATGAAAGTTTGAAAGTGAGTGTGAAACATGTCTATATGATGAGAGAAACTCATCTTCACAAAGATTTCCCCTTGAAGAAAACAAGAACCCCCTTTTTCATGATATGCAATAATTCACATGCCCAAAGATGACACTAGCTATATAAAAATAAAAGTTTAGAAAAAACTTGAGATCCAAGAAGGGAGCTTGAAATCATTAGCTGACCAATAAGTGAGTAAGGAATGACCAATCATAGGATCCATAGTAGGCTCCAAAATTTGAGTGTAGGACAAAATTTTGGATGGTGTTGTAGTCGCACGACAAAAGCATAAAACAAAGACAACCAACCTAATATACCTTGCATAAATAAAAAGAGGATGTAATCGATATTTAATCACTGCATTCTAAATATATTGTATATAGTGATAAAGTTCATTAGATACTTCATGAGGCAATCAAGAAAGTCATCACTATGTTATCCAATTCATAAATCTATCCACTAACCCTAATTGTCAAAATGTGTTGCAGTGACAAAAAGGAAAGTCCTAAGTAGTATTTAGTATTCCTCAATCATGGTTTCAAAGCCTAAGGGACATTATTCAAGGTATTGAGGCAAAAATAAAACTTCAAGGGAAAATATGGTCAAGTTTATACATTGCTACAAGATGCTACATGATTGCTATAGGATACAAGATCACCCTGTTTTGCTATGGGATTGAATCTGTGAGTATTTTTAGGGTGAGAAAAGTGATATGAAGGTGGGGAGGGGTAATGGAGGGTAGATTAAGATTGTATGAGGCCCTTTTCAATCTTTCTACCCTTTAGGGGCCCATATTGCACAAGAATCATTGCACACAGTGGCCTTCATTGAACTAAAATTGTACTCTCGGTGAACAATGTTTTGAGGGAGATGGTGAGGATGAAGGAAGGGAGATGGTGGTGGGATAAGGAGTGTGTATGAAAATTCCAACCCTAAAGATCAATAGTAGTTCGTACACACCATAGAAAGTTACACTACTTTTCTAAACAACTAAAGCATGTTAACAATGTAAATTGTAGAAAATTGAAATAACAGAAGAAAAATGAGTTGAATTTCATTGGGAATATGAATATTTTAATGCAAGACAACCTATATGGAAATTTTCACAAGGCATAAATCCACTAAAGGTTATACTTCATATGATATGATATGAAGGTGGGGAGGGGTAATGGAGAGTAGAAAAGTGATATGAAGGTGGGGAGGGGTAATGGAGGGTAGATTAAGATTGTATGAGGTCCTTTTCAAGCTTTCTACCCTTTAGGGGCCCATATTGCACAAGAATCATTGCACACAGTGGCCTTCATTGAACTAAAATTGTACTCTCGGTGAACAATGTTTTGAGGGAGATGTTGAGGATGAAGGAAGGGAGATGGTGGTGGGATAAGGAGTGTGTATGAAAATTCCAACCCTACAGATCAATAGTCGTTCCTACACACCATAGAAAGTTACATTATTTTTCTAAACAACTAAAGCATGTTAACAATGTAAATTGTAGAAAATTGAAATAACAGAAGAAAAATGAGTTGAATTTTATTGGGAATATGAATATTTTAATGAAAGACAACCTATATGGAAATTTTCACAAGGCATACATCCACTAAAGGTTATACTTCATATGCTCAAAGAAAAATACTAAACCAATCACTAGGCTACAAAAAATAGAGATGCAAGAAAGAAGAACTAATTTGAGGTCTAACTACTGCAAATAAAAGTGACTATGTATTTTTTTCTTTCCAATACATTATCCTCAACCACACTTCCCAAAAGAGAGGTGGTAGATAAACATGCACAAGAAATTTTCATAAACAAATGTTGCTAATAAAGGAAGAAAAAGTTGTTAGGAAAGAAAATGCATAAATAAAATACACATGAGAGAGACTAGAGCCTTTGGGTTGGGCCCTAACCCAAGGGGACTCAACCCTCTAGAACAAAATTAGATGGCAGATAACAACAAAATTCTCATTAATCGGAAATAGTTTTCAAGTACATGAGGAAAATATTGAGCTCCTAGCTCTTAGTATTCCCTATCTGCTCCAAAAGTTTGAATCTTATTGAGCCCTTAGGCTTCCTTGTTTATACAAAAATGACTGAGGGGAAGCCTACTTGGAAAGAGGGTTGCTTGCCTCCTAAAATCCATAGAAAGACAAATCTATCTCCTTGAGATCCTCGAAATCCTTGAGTGCATCAAATGTTAGTGGATCTTCAAACTATGTTTGAGTAAATTCAAGGAGCAAGTCGAGTTGTAGATGAGTAAATGTAGGGGACAAGCCTCCTACATCTTCTCCAAATTTCCCCAACCTATCTCTTCATAGAAAATGCACTCAAATGCACATTTTTCCTGCACATTAATCACGTTAGGCCACAATATATGAAAATCACCCTTTAGCCTTCCTAATAAACACATAATAGTAAAAAACATGTCATTAAATGCGAGGAAAGAGGCAAATATAGGCTGAAGGAAGGCTAGATGGGTCTTATTATTTACCTATTAATGAGGCCCATCACCACCCCTGTGTTGAAGGTGTTTCTCACCCTCTAAGAAACTTAGCCATTTGGTTCCATCTCATGCATAGCCTTTGTGGCTACCCTAACATCCCAAGGCATATCTAAAGAAGTTCCCTCTTTTGGAAGGAAACCTACATTCCTTTCTATTTCAACCCACTCTTGTTGCTCTTCAATTTGATCCGTTCTTATCTACGACCCTAAAAAGAAAGGATGGATGAACGTGATCCTAATCTAGTTGGCCTTCAGTCTTTGGAATATCCTCTTATACAAGGGTGTCTTCTCCAACACATTTCTCAAACTCTCTGGAATATGGTATTCCTTGATTGGAAAGCTATGGGGAAATGAATTCCATATCCTTTGACAAGTCAGCAAGCCCTCAGTTCCTAGTAGCCTAAACATGTCCTCAAAGTGTTGAATGGATTGCTCCTATCTCTCTATGTGAAGTGGTGGAAATTTGGGATCCTCAGAGATGAACCTATGGTTGTTGATGACAAGGTGAGGAGTCCTTAGCTCTGCCCTGATCCATAGGGGCTCATTAGTCTCCTTGGATATCACCCTTTTAGCTTCTTCATCCCTTGCCTCTGCATGGGTCAACCAAGAGGCTAAAGCTATCAACTACACATCCCCCATCCTAGAATTTGGATCCCAAAAGTTCATGTCAGGAAATATGAGGTTGTGCATGCAAAAATCTACCATATGAGCTCGTTCTTCCACACTTTCCTTGTGACAAAATTCAATAAAATGCTTGTATTATTTGAAGGGAAGTGAACCATATTGTGCCAGAGTTTTTAGTTGAAATTAAATCCATTGCTCATTTATGAATAGGGAATATGTTTTTGAGGGATGTATGCATTGGGTGGCCTCCATGGCCAGGATTTCCATGGTGGCAAGTTATACTTATTTCTCCCGCAACTACTTTTTTAATCTCTAGTTTTCCATTTGAAACTTCTCCCTCATGGTTGACTCTCTCAGCCTCAAGTCATCCATTTATTCACCGATGTTCTTCATTTTATCTTCCATGAGGCCCACATCCTCAACTCCCTTAGACTTAGCAATCTGCATCCATCAATGGGTTCAACTTCTTTCTTTGTCTAGCTCAAGTAAGATGAAGAATTAAAATTTAATGGGGATGATATGCCCTTGTTCATAAAAATTATAGTATGACCCAAGATCTAGTTGAGGATTAGGCTCCTGTATCTCGTACGGTCCTTCTCCTCCCTCTTGAGGTCTTGTTGTTCTTTCTTGTAGCATTGTCTTCCTATCATGTAGCACTACCCTTCTTTCCTATAGCAGGGAAGATTCTTCTTGTACTTGCCTCATTTTAGCTCCCTTGTTGTTTGGCCATCTTGGTGAGGTTTGGGGTTGTTTCCCTTTTGCTGTGAGGGAGGTCACTTCCTTAATTTTCTTTTATATTTCTCAAACTCCCCATCTTGATGACTTGTTAGTACCTCAATGGTGATAGGGGTAGTGGTGGAAGGTTAAGGATTCCCTTGCTTGATCCTAGTACTCCTCCTCCTTTTGAAATACAAGGTCCCTTGCTTGGGCTGCCCCTTTTTTATTTTGACAGGTGTGCTATGGGTTGCCAATGTGGCAGCCACTTTTTGTTTAGTGTTTCCTTCTAGAAGGCTTACTTTTTTTTCTTGTTTCCTCTTCTTTTGAGGCCTAGAAGGCTCCCCAAGGGTATATTTTTTTCCCCTCTAGCTTCCCTTCTTCCTTTTATTCTTCACCCCATTCTCCCTTTTCTTCCTTCTTCTATTCTCCAACATTCCTTTGATAGAGCTATGTTTTGTGGCTTCTTCATGTTATGGTAGAGCTTGGGCTTGAGTTTCAATGAAGGCCTCCCTGTCCATGTATAAAAATTATGCCCATGAAATATTTTTCTTGACATGCCTCAAAGAATCCATGACAATGAGCCTTATGAGGCCATGATGAGCAATGAATTGATGCTTCACTTCTCTCACTCTTTGGCTCATTTTCACTATGGACTGAAGAAGGAAATGGGGGATACTAAGTCTACCTCGGATAGGAAATTTGATCTGGAACCTCAGCTCATAGAGTAGCCTAAATTGATAGGAATAAAATACACTAAGCCTTCTCTCACAAGATATGTATTTTAGGATGTTGTATGCTACTTCATCCCATGGGTAAGGCAAGCTTTCCCTTCTAACCCATTTTTTATCCTCAATTGGTTTTTCTTCAGGGAGGAAGACATTATTTTTAGTTGTGATGTCTTTTGTTCTATCCTACTTTCCCCACCTAACTCCTAAATCCAATGTGGTCACCCTTCTAATGAGTTCTACTTTGAAATGGATGAAAATCCATCTTACAATGGTGGTGGCACTATCCTTCCCTTGAGATTGAAGGGCCATGGAAAATTCATGGGTAATTTCATCATCATATCCTTTAATTCTCTTAGATAATTCCATCCATTGATGGTTTGTGAAGATGTCCTTGACATGAGGGTGTTTATGGATTCTTTTTTATTTTGCGGGTTCCCTCCTATTAAAGCCTCCTCCCATGTTTTATTTTGTGGTTTTCTCAAGATTTTTCAAAGAGTTTTTCTGTCAGTGATCAATTTATTAGTAGCCTAGGGTTTAAAAACAGAGATGAGAGGAATGGTTCCCTTCCTCTGATCAAAGGTAGGAGAATTATATGTCACATCTAAGACAAATTTACCCTTCAACTAGCATGTCTTCACTTAAGAAAAGAATAGGGTTTGAAAATTTTCAATTTCAGGGGTATTTTACAAAATGCTTTTAGAGACATAAATTAATCAATTTCTCCAACTATTTGTGCAGGGAAGGTAAGGAGAATGCACTACTCCCCTCTCTTGGAGACTCTTTCATGAATTTATGGTTTTGGAGGAGAATTTTCACCAAATCGAGCATTGTTCCACCTCTCCGGCCAATCCTGTAGTAAATAGTGACAATTTTGTAGCACTAGATCTAGATCTTATATCAGCTAGTAGTCAACCTTGTAGCAGCTAGTACTCAACCTTGTAGCACCTTGGTAGTAGTATATGTGACCCCTGGTAGTAGATAGATCAACCCTTGACAACATAGTGGGACTCTCTTTTTGTTTTTGGAATGAATCTCTTGGTACAAGTGAGCATTGAGCCCACTTTTTATCCATTTTTATGGTTTAGTGGTAGGTTCAAATGGTCCCCACCTACCACCTATGATCTGAAAATCAATCTTGAGTGATCTCAGTTAATTAATAATGAATGAAGGTATTACAGATTCATGTGTTGGTGTGTGTCTATGTTATCTTAGGCAACAGATCGATCAGATTACAAAATACACAGACACTGGAAAATGGAAAACAATAAGAGAAACATTATAAGCAAATACAAGAACACAACAAATTAACAAGGAGTTCACCCAATCCTCCTAGGCTACGTCTCCGGTCCAGCTTTTAGTGGTGGACTTTTCTTATTGTGTCTTTAAAGCAGAGTTTTTACAATGAGGAGCTCAATTTGAGTCTCCTGAAACAGATGATGCTTAGCAGGGTGGTTCTTGGATTCCCCAAGCCACTAGAGTGCACAGACTCTTCCTTACTAAGTCTTGACCTCAACTGGTCTTGAATGGGATGAGTCCAATTTGGTTCCCAGTTCCCGACAGATATCCTCTCAAGGATTGCTCGAACCTCTCAAGCCTTCTGTCTGCTCGATGTTATCTTACTCTGCAGGTGAGCTCAACTCTCTGTTTTCTGCTTCTTGCTTATTCTCTATTCCGTCTCTCTGTCTCACTGTCTCCTTCTTTCTTACAGTACTCACTTCACTCTCAGTTCACGCTCTCTCTTTGTCTCTCTCTTTGTCTGTTCATGGCTTAAAGCTAATTTGTCTCATGACTATTTGCTTCCTCTTCTGTCCCTTTGAATCGCGTGCTGCTGTTCGCTTGGATTTCTCTACCTCTGCGTCATCACCACTGTGTAACGTCTCATAGGGAAGTGGCCACTTGTCCTCTCATGAACTGTGCTAGCTCTTCCTCAAACGGTTCAGTATGTTGGTTACTTTGTGTAATAATTCATCTGCCAACTTAGCGGTCAAATCGAACTTCAGACTTTTATATGCTGCAACTTAATTCTCCCTCTAGATACAAACATTCATTGGGTGCAATCTCCGCCGTCAGATTTGGAGCCCCCAGATCCTACTGTGTTTTCTCTTATCACGCAGTTGACTTGCTCGACCGTTAGTCCGCGATGAGAGGCAGTTTTCTCTCTCATCCACTGGACACGTGTCGTGCAATGTGTGGAATCGATTGTTCTCCTGCCAAATCCACTTACCGCCCAACATGCCTCCAATATTCTACCGGTTTTGGAGTGCAGGGCCCGCCTTTTGCTTTAGTGCTTTTCCCATGGTTTTCGACTTTCCCTTGTGACCGAGTGCTCGGGGATTTTCGTTCTCAAGGGATTTTTCCCAAGGGCTAATCGCGCATCAGAAACGACCTCCGTTTTCTGATGCTGACTTTGTAACTGCTAGTTTTCATCCTGCGTAGTCTCCATGGGCCTCAGTTAGCGTGCTTTGACCAAGGTCCTCGCCGTTCCTTGCTGGCTACAAACTGCCACTGTCCAAAGGTCTTCCTGATAGCTCTTTGTTCACAAGTTTTTGAAGTCTGTCCTGATTTGATACAGTCATAACACTTTGAGAATTTTTATGGATCCAATTTGGATCACGGCCTTCCCACTGAAAAAGCTTTTGGACCACCAAAAGTTGGTTTTTAAGCATCGACTAAGTGAGGGTACAATTGTCTCACTTGTCCAATCTCTATCCACTTTGCACTGCTCGGCTTTGAACCCTTGAGCCAAACTCTGAGGTACTCAACATCTCCCCTGTGCATCGTCCTCACCTTCTTGTCCAGAACTGTGTCTTCCTGTAATTCATTAAGATATTTAGGTAACAGGTCATCAATAGAAGGAAATTGACTCTGCTCTTCTAGATCTTCAATTAGTGAAGGTTCAAATAATCTCAAGCAATCTGCATTTACGATTGAGTAGATGTGCATGTAAGCTGGTAGATCAAGGCGAAAAGCATTGTCACCAATCTTCTCAAGTATCTTGAAGGGTCCATACCTGATAGGCTTTAGCTTTTTACCTTCACCTTGCATCCTGTCCTTACTGATATACAGCCAGAATTGGTCACCAACTTGGAAACTATGCTCCATCCGATGCTTGTCAAGCCTTGCCTTGTATTTGTCTTGGCTCTTTTATAGTTGTTCCTGTACTGCCTAGTGGATCTCTTGGATCTATTCAATGAACCTAGTTGCCCTGTCCACATCACTGTGTCCCTCAACTGTGGTGTCTTTACCAAAGACAAAATCCAAAGGAGACCTTGGTGTGAAACCAAAATAGGTCTCAAAAGGAGATCTCTGTGTAGAAGAATGCTTTGCTCTATTTTAAGCATGCAGCACATAACATAAATGTTCATCCCAAAGCTTAGGATGCTTGTTGCAATATCCCCCGAGTAACTGGATCACTGTCCTGTTAACTACTTTTGTCTGGCCATCAGTTTGTGGATGAAAAACTGTGCTTTTCTTCAGTTTGGTGTCCATCAGTTCCCACAGACTTGACCAAAACTTCCCCACAAATCAGGTGTCTCGATCAGGTACAATGGAAGTGGGAAATCCAAAATGAACCCATACATGTTGAAAGAACAGTTTTGCAATTTGTTCAGCTATAATCTGTTTATTACAAGGTATCAAAATACACATTTTTCTAAACCTATCCACAACAACATACAGATAATCATGACCTTTTCTAGATTTAGGCACTCCTCCAACAAAGACCATGGAAACATTTTCCCAAGGATAGGAAGGAACTGGTAATGGAGTGTACAAGCCTATTTTTCTGTTACTGGGCTTGCTTTTAGCACACATAGTACACCCTCTTACATATCTAGAAACTGTCTCATTCATTTTTGGCCAATAATAAAATCTTTGCAGTTGTGCAACTATTTTACTTACACTAAAGTGACTTGATATTAGAGAAATGTGTGCTTCTCGAATTATCTTTACTCTTTCAGTTTGTGGAATCCATAACATCCCATAATGATATAAGAGTCAGTCCTTTACATGATAATCCAATTCTTATCTCATTTTCCTTGACTTAAAGTTGCATATACATCTTTAAAGTCTATATCTTGAGCATATTGTTCGATGTAACTCTCATGTAACACAGAATTATGCTTACGTATAGTAGATGCATTTATAAGGGGTCTAGATAACATATCTACAACTTTACTGTGTATGCCCTTTTTATATCTGACCACTAAATGAAACTGTTGTAGAAAACCCATCCATCTATAGTGTCTTGATTGCTGCAACTTAGTTTGGGAGTGTAGGTATTGAAGTGGTTGATGATCAGTATGTATTACTGTCTCTTTGCCCATTAAGTAATGCTTCCACTTTTTCACACTCTGTACTAATGCATACAATTCTTTATCATATGTAGGATAGTTAACTGCAGAATTAAATGTCTCAGAATGATAACATCTGGGTTTACCGTGCTATGTCAACACTGCTTCCATGGCATAGTCACTGGCATCCGTTTGGATCTCAAATGGTCTTTGAAGATTAGGCAGTGCTAGTACAAGTGCTATACTAATCTTTTCTTTCAAGGTGTTGAAGGCTTTCTGATGTTTGCCTCCCCACTGAAACACCTTGTTCAATCCTGTCAAAGCATGTAAGGGAGCTGCAATTGAGGAAAAGTTAGAAATGAACTTCCTCCAATACTGTGCTGCCCCTAAGAAGCTTCTCACTTCTGTAACAGACTTGGGTTTATGCCAATTTACAATGACTTCCACCTTAGAGGGATCTATTTTCAATTCACCACCCCCACTATATGACCCAAATAATTTAGAGATGTTTTTCCAAATTCACATTTTGAGAGTTTAACATGAATTTTTTCTCTTTTCAAAACATCTAATATCTGCTTAACATGCTTTAAGTGTTCTTCCCATGTTTTACTAAAAATCAGAATTTCATCCAGATACATAATGACAAAATCATCAAGAAAAGGTCTGAGTACATCATTCATTAATCTCATTAAAGTAGCAGGAGCATTAGTTAAGCCAAAAGGCATAACTAGCCACTCATACAATCCCTGCTTTGTTTTGAAAGCAATCTTCCATGCATCTTGTTCTGCAACTCTGACCTGATGGTATCTACTGTGCAAGTCTAGCTTGGTGAAATAAACATCTTCCTTCAATTGATCTAAAATATCATCTATGCGAGGAAGGGGATAACGATTTTTGATTGTTATCTTATTGAGTGCTCGGTAGTCAATGCACATTCTCCACGAGCCACCTTTCTTTCTCACCAAAACGATTGGTGACCCACATGGTGATGTGCTAGGCCTG
>APFE031502909.1:11880-59200 GCA_000404065.3 Pinus taeda | reverse complement strand
AAACAACCTTTTCTAAATCAGCTTGTTGTTTAGCATTACAACCCTCAAATACATTGGTTTTATCAGGTTTCTTTTCCTCTACAACCATTAGTAAGAATTGTTTGCATGAATTTATCATTCTTTTCATCTGCCCTGAGTTTATGAGAGCATAATTATTCTTGAGCTTATGAGCTCTTACAAAGTATTCAATTCCCTCTTTAACAAGTAGATACTTCTTCTCAGCTTTATAGAAAATAGCTTTTCTGTCATACAAGTAAGGACTTCCTAAAACAATTCCACATATATCCAAAGGAATCATGTCTAACTCAACCTCATCTACAAATGATGACCCAAAAGAAAACTTGAGTTTGCATTGTCTAGCCACTTGTTGTTATGCTTTATCATTTAACCATCCTAATGGGTATGGTTTCTTGGGAGGTGTAGTCACTAATCCCAACTTCTTTACAATTGCTTCAGAAATTAAATTTACTTGTGAGCCACTATCAAACAAAGTATCAATCTTTTGATGTTTGGAAATAACTCGAATACATAAAAGCTCATGTATTTTTCTCTCATTTTCTTCATCAATAGTAGATTGTGTAGAATTACTAGTACATGCTTTAGAATTCTTACCTCTTATACTTGTGGCTGCAATAGTTGTTTCATATCCCGAGTCTAACCCCAAATCTTTCTGAATAGCTGCAGTAGTCTTCTTCTTCTTGCCCTTGAACTTCTTAGGTCTCAGCTCTGGATGCAGAATATAATAGTGCTCATCATCATGCCCATCCTTTTTATAGTGAGTGCATGAAGCCTTGCTCTTTTGTGTAGTGTTAGCCTTCCTTGGTTTCCATTTTTGCTTTATTTTCTCCTTATTCTTGCTTGCAGTGGTTTAGGATGATCCCCCAACTTCTGGACTTCCATTCTTTCCTCTAGCTTCTGGATGAGTAGCTTGAATAGATACCTCATCTATACTAGTGGGATTAAACATGAGGATAGTGTGCCTCATGTAGCTGTGTAGACCACCAATGTACTTCAATAGAGTCTCAGGTGAGTCTAATGAGATTCTTAGAATCAATTCTCTCTTTCTAAATTCTTGAGTGTATTCCTGTACAATTTGCCCTTTCAACTGTCGAAGAGTTTGCCAGCTCATCATGGCTTGCTGCATGTAGGCCAATGGATAGAACTGTTTTTTTATTACAGAAACAAATTCACTCCAGACAGAGATAGTCTTACCATGTCTTTTCATATCAGCTTGGGTCCCACCTTCCCACAAAACTAAGGTAGTGCCTCCAAGGTGTAGGCTTGCCAGTTGAATCTTGCTCTTGTTTGAATCGATATTCTTCACTCTGCAATAAATATCAATTTGTCTAATCCAATTGTCCAGCTTTTCTGCATTCAACTCTCCATCATATATAGGTAAATCAAATTTAACATCTAGTTTAATCAATGATGCTTTCTTTTTATCTTTAGGGCTATTAGGAGGTGTGAGAAAGCTTTCTTCTTTCCCCTTGCCTTTTGAGTGGTCATGGAAGTGAGACTCATCTTCTCCTTTATCTTGTTTGGAGCCTGATGAATCTTCATCTTTGTGTTTTTTAAAGTCCCTATACATTTCCTCTACCATGGACTTTATGGCTAGGAAACTATCTATGAATTGAGGGTCTAGCCCCATGGAACCTTCCTCTGACATTGTCTTCCAAGGATAGACTCTCCCAATTTCAGGATTAGTTTCGACCAACTCTCCTTCTCATAATTTGAGCTTTGATATAGTTAACATTCAATAGCTAAATCCAACACAAGCTTGTCTAACCTTAACAACCTTGAGCTTTGATACCACTTGATCTGAAAATCACTCTTGAGTGATATCAGTTAATTAATTAATGAATGAAGGTATTATAAACTCATGTGTTGGTGTGTGTCTATGTTATCTTAGGTAACGGATCGATCAAATCTCAAAATACACAAACACTGGAAAATGGAAAACTGTAAGAGAAACACAGTAAGCAAATATAAGAACACAAAAAATTACAAGGAGTTCACCCAATCCTCCTGGGCTACGTCTTCGGTCCAGCTTTTAGTAGTGTACTTTTCTTATTGTGTCTTTAAAGCAAAGTTTTTACAATGAGGAGCTCAATTTGAGTCTCCTGAAACAGATGATGCTTAGCAGGGTGGTTCTTGGATTGCCCAAGCCACTAGAGTGCACAAACTTTTCCTTACTAAGTCTCGACCTCAACTAGCCTTGAATGGGATGAGTCCAGTTTGGTACCCAGTTCCTGACAGATATCCTCTCAGGGATTGCTCGAACCTCTCAAGCCTTCTTTTTGCTCGATGCTACCTTACTCTGCAGGTTAGCTCGGCTCTCTGTTTTCTGCTTCTTGCTTATTCTCTGTTTTGTCTCTCTGTCTCACTATCTCCTTTCTTACAGTGCTTGCTTCGCACTCTCTCTCTCTGTCTCTGTCTTTGTATGTTCATGGCTTAAAGCCAATTTGTCTCATGACTATTCGCTTCCTCTTTCGCCCCTTCGGATCACCTGCTGTTGTTCGCTTGGAGTTCCCTGCCTCTACATCATCGCCATTGTGTAACATCTCATAGGGAAGTGGCCACTTGTCCTCTCACGAACTGAGCCAGCTCTTCCTCAAATGATTTGGTATTTTAGTTATGTTGTGTAATGATTCATCCACCAACTCAGCGGTCAAATCAAACTTCAGACTTTTATACACTGCAACTTAATTCTCCCTCTAGATCCAGACATTCATTGGGCGCAATCTTCGCCATTAGATTTGGAGTGCCCAGATCCTACGGTGTTCGCTCTTATCACGTGGTTCACTTGCTTGACCATTAGCCTGTGATGTGAGGTGGTTTTCTCACTCATCTACTGGACACGTGTCATGCAATGTGTGGAATCTCTTGTTCTCTTGCCAAATCTACTTACAACCCAACATGCCTCCGATATTCTGCTGGTTTTGGAGTGTGGGGCCTACCTTTCACTTTAACACTTTTCCCATGATTTTCAGCTTTTCCTTGTGACCGAGCACTCGGGGCTTTTCCTTCTCGAGGGGTTTTGGCTAGCAAAGTGCTAATCGCGCATCAGAAATGACCTATGTTTTCCGATCCAAACTTCCTAATTGCTAGTTTGTGTCTTGCGTGGTCTCCATGGGTCTCGATCAGCGTGCTTTGATTGAGGTCCTCGTCATTTCTTGCTGGATACAAACTTCCACTATCCAGAGGTCTTCCTAATAGCTCTTTGTTCACAAGTTTTTAAAGTCTATCCTAATTTGATATAGTCATAGCACTTTGAGAATTTTTATGGATCCAATTCGGATCAACCTATGTAGCCTCCTCATAGATCCATTTGCCCACTCCTCAAAATCATCACCCTTCCTATTTTTTCATTTTCTCCACATTGGATGAGAGAGAGAGTTAAGTTTTGTTCAACTATTCGAGGGTGGATGAGATTCTTGACCACCTTCAGCCTACAAAAACCTAGTTCCTTATACATTTTAAACATTTATGAACTATAATGTGCTTAAAGAAAGAGGTGAGGAGCTTCATACTTGTGCCTAACTAATGGTCTTAGCCTTCACATGCTGCTTCAGAAATAATAGTTGATTTGTTGGCCTCTAGATGTGCCACTTTCCATACTTGTTGCTCCATGCATTAGCTCTGTTCTAGAAAAAGGATTTTTTAGTGTAATTTTTTTGACATGGACTTGACTGATCGAGGCTTGTTAAAATAAGTTCTACTGGTGGTGGATCAAGTGTTGCTATTGTTGGAGATGAAGAGTGATCCTGGAGAAACTTTGCAAAAGTATTATAGTTGTTGAAGATCAAGGAAATGAGTCTTCAATGACTCCATGATCATTGATTCTCCATTCTGGTGCTTCCATGTGCTTCCAATTGTGGCCATATAGGGTTTGTGTAGACTGCTATAGGATTATACTTCCACATGTAGCAGTCACACAAACCCCTCTATGACCAAAATATACTTTAAATGATGCTCCCAAAAATGTTGATAATTCATGTTCAACCCATGGACAAGGATTAGAAACCTTGGTTGTGGTGAAGGTAATGAAAGAAGGGGTGAAAATGGGGATTTTAGATGGACAAAAATGAGTATTTGGGTGAAAAAGAAGCTAAAAGGTGTAGATAATGGATGGCAATGGTGTGATGGACCACTCCTTTTATTCCTCTATGGAAAACATAATATATGAACCCTTTTTCTATATTGAACACAATCATGTAGCAAATTTGGGCAATCCTGTAGCAGTTCAGGGCAATCCTGTAGCACTTCAAGACTGAGGTAGAATTGAGTGAGATAGGTGACTTGATGATGGAGGAACTTGGGGAAGGTAGTGAAATGATGGAGTACATGCAGAGAGTCAACATGGAATATGGGAAAATGAGTTTTTGGAGTTGTCTTCCCGATAAGTTGTCCTTTTTGGGTTGTGACTAGTACCCTACAAAAAACATGTTAACAACACTGATGTAAGGGGTCCTTTTTATTTTCTCTATTATTTTTCTCTTTCCCTTCTCTCTTTTTTTTTTAAGACTTGCATGATGTCTCAAAGGAATTTTTAAACTTGCAGGACTGCCCAAGGTGCCTCAAAGGAGGTTTTCACCTAGGAATCTTTTCATTATTTCTTCTCTCTTTGTTTACCCTTGAACTTCCTCATACAGTTTTTTAGCCCTAGGGTTTGCCTTAGGTGATTTTTTTTTTTTTTTTCTTTTTTTCCTTTTATTATTTTTCTGATCAGAGGTTGGATGAACTAAGAGTTGTGAGACCCCTCATCACATTCAACTCCTTCCTTATTTATTTGGTAAAATCATCCTTTGACAAAGGTCTTTCATAGAGTTTCAATCTGCAGCCATTGACTAGAAGTGGAATTCCTTCTTCATCAATTGTTTTGATTTGGACAGAGCCATTTTCATGACATTTTTACACCATATAAGGGCCTAACCATCTTGTCATCATCTTTCCCTTGAAGTCTTTGAATCTTGGGTCATATATCAAGGACTAATCACCATCTTGGAAGGTCCCTTCTCTAATATTTTTTCATACCAGATCTTCCTCTACAAATAGACCACCTCAATATGCATGAGGGCCTATAGTCTAAACTCATAAAGAACATTGAGTTGTTGCAATCTCTCTTGTTGAGCATTAGTGATGTCCAGATAAAATTATGCTGCCATCCTCAAGGTGTTGTATTCAAACTCAATGGACAACAATTACTTCTTGCCATAAACCAACTCAATTGGAGTGAACCCAGTGGTGGTTTCACAAGTGGTATTATAGGCCCAAGTGGCTTCCACAAGTCAGATTTCCCAATCCTTCTTGCTGTTGCTGATAATTTTAGTCAAGATGTTCTCGAAAGCTCTATTTGTGACCTCCACCTACCCATTTGACTCAGGATGATAGGTGTAGTCGCTTTTTCTAGCACATGTAGCACATGTGCTTCAGGAGATATAGAAAGATTCCTAGAGACAACCTCTAGGTTGATTGTAGACTAGTGCCTAGGACATCTTAAAGAGAGTAGTGTTTTCGAAGATTATCAATGGGGCTTTCTACTGCCCTCCAATTGTCATATAGTTTGAAAAGGTAATAAAGGGGGGCTTGGCTCAATAGGCATTCATTAAGGTAAAGTCAAGACAATACATGGATCCAAATGCTTAGGGGGTAAATCGGGCCAATCTCAAATAGAAATGTCTGGTTCTGGTGGATGACAAACAACAACATGCAATTTTAATATGAAGAGGAAGAAAGAAAGGAGGGAATTCAGTGCATAGGGCTAGGTTACAATACATAATGCTAATAAATGGTGTTTCGCTAGAAATATGGAAGAGGGAGGAGATGAAAGAGTAGAAAAAATGGAGCACAAATTAAGGTTTCATGCCCTATGCCTCATGGATACATTTATCAAAAAACAACATACGTAAATTTGTGCTCATATAGGTACTGCAGGCTATAAACTAACACAAGTAAATCTATCTTATACACAGGTACTTTTCATTGTTTAGCAACCTATATACATCTATGAATTAGAGAGAAACTGACAACTTCATTACACTATTTCGATGAAAGAAAATTGGAATCATCAAAGAGTTTCATTAATCCTCAAAATGAGTCCCATTCACTAGTCCATTACATTTAGCGATATACAACTCAAGTCCCTAATGAACAGGAAATTATAAACAAAAACTAGAATCACAAAATTTGGACCCCTCGAGTGCAGAATTCTGGAACCCCTATTAAGTGTTTCTTCCCTCCATTTATAAGTAGAGGCGAAGCTTTGAATTAATAGTTACAAAATATCTCAGCTAAGGGCTAGCTATCTGATTGACTAGTTGGCTCGACATGTGATATCCTGCTACACAAAATGATTACAAAGGACTTGATTCCTTTCTTGAAAATATACAAAAATTAAAGAATAAAAGGAAAAGGAAAACTGAATCATGACTGAGGAAAATATCTCCCTTCCATTCCTATGATCGCCCTTGATTAGGCCACATCTTTGCCATGACTTGCCTCTCCTATTGCTCGGTCGGTTCACCTATTTCTTTTGCCTTAACTGCCTGACTTCACGACTCTCTAGAGTTGGTAGCGATCAACTGTGGTTGCTTGTCACAAAGTAGAAGTGGAGACTGACTTGGAAGTATTTCATTTTCTGACTATGGGGAGCTCCATGCAAAGAAATTAAGTCTTCATGAGTCCCCATACCTCCATTTACTCCATGAAAACGTGCACGCAAAGTAGTCTAATTCATTTTTGCTTCCCATGAAGTTCTTGGTTTCTTGTCCCAGGGTATTCCATAGGATTAACCCATATCAATTTCCAACTGCTCCATGCCTTGATTCAATACCGCAACTACCAAACCATATGCCTTTAAAGATTTTTACCTCCTTATCAGAGCGATTCCATATCATAGACTTCACAGTGGTGTAGTATTCAAATTTTCCGATTTCGAACCTCCAATATGTTAAGCCGCTTCTGCTTATCCCTTCCCACATTTCTAACCATAGGACCGAGGGCTGTGACCTGGTGCTTAACCTTAAGGCACTAAGGCCTTTTGTTCCTACTAAGGGCTATTATTCCTTTGTAAAAAATTCTCTCCCTTGGTTCTTTAAGTTCCTCTTAATTGTGGGCCAACCCTTATATCAGATCCCCCTTATCAATGGTTTCCAATTGGGGTTTTATCATAGGAGTTGTGACATTCAAGTTTTTTCGATCGTCGATCACCAATATGCGGGTTCACCGATATGCCAGGACCTGTGATTTTACCCTTAGGCATTTTCTCTTTGTCTTCTAGTTTTTCAAGGGTAACTTCAATCTGCTCTAACTTTTGATTCCACAGTCCATTTGAGGATTTCCATATACCATTGAAAAGATAATTTCGAGCAATATCCACCGGAGGGGGTCCAATTTAGGTTTGAGTGATTATGTGGCTTGTAGTATAGCTAAAACCCTCTCTGCTCTTTTCCCCTCTTTAATAGCTGAAAACACATTTTGTAGAGGGTGACAACATTATCTCCACCTAGCGACAACGCCTTGTTGGAAAGGTGTTGAGAATCTGCAGACCAGTAGCCTTCACCATTGGGCATGGAGTCAAAATTTATAATGCACCTATACAACTAGAAAATCACCTTGAAACTTTATTTGCGAGGAGACCTTTCCTCATTGAACTAAAATGCAAAAAGGCAAATTATTACAGCTCGAACATAGATGCTCAGATAATGAGCTTATTTATATAAAACTCCTACTTATGCATTGGACATCAATTCACCTAAGTGAGTTCATCCATTCCATGGTACCAGGTTAGCATTTGGATGTTGGACCTAATGCCTTCATGCTGCTGAAATTTAAAAATCAAAACAATCATGCACCATGAAAAGTCTTCAAACAAAAAACCTGATACATGCTCCAGAAACAATCTCTGATGCTGACCTAAGAATGTGGTCAAGTAGTTAGCTATAAGGTCATAAAAATGACAAGAAAAGTTTGCAGTTGCCTTATTTTCATGAAAATTCTATTGACCAATATATTTTTGGTCAGGGCAGCCACAAATACTGTTCAACTCCTCAACCTCAAATTTTTCAAGAAAATATTGTTGCTGGTCATTTGCTACTCATTTGTAAACATGGAAACCTTCTTGGAAATCTACAATAGAATCTTCATTTTCTGAACTGTAAGAATCATAGATTAGAGAGTCTAATGATAATTCCTGACAGGAAACTTTCTCCATTAGGCGGTCACAAACACTGCTTGGTTGTTCAAATTTGGGATCTTCTTGAAAATTTTCTTGTTGGGAGCTTTCTCTCCACTTGATGATAACAAAATCCTTTTGAACCTCCATGAGCATCTCATCCTCCTCTGAATAATATGAATAATAAATCAGAGGAGGTTCTTGAACTTGTTCTCTAGGTGAAGGATGTGCATCGTAAGCTGAAGCCTCTTTATTAACCTCCTGGTGGGCCTCCTCTTCTTGTGAAACTTCCCATGAGTGAGATTGTTGTGGATCTGCATCACTTGACTCTCCATTAGAGTCATATACATCATAAGAAGGAGAATCATCAACTTTGGTTGAATTATATTTTTGAGGGTTTATTTGTAGCTCTATGATGTCTCCTTCTTCTCTTTCTTGATCCTTGGGTGATTCATCTTGATGCGAGTATATGTTTCTTGGAGAAAAGCCCCACAAAAATCTTCAGCAACATCATTAACCTTAGGAATATCTTCATCATTGAAATATGCACAAAATTTTTCAAATAGAGTATCTGATGGATATAATCTTTTGCAATAATGATTGAATTCCATATGAAAACTCTTTAAGGAAGATATACTGTCACGAGGTATTGTTCTGTACCAAATTATAAAATCATCTTCTAAAGAGTAAATGAACAATTTCATTTCCACATCTTTAAAAATAATACCCTATTGTTCCATGCATTCATGAAAATCCTTAATGTGTTGGTCTAATCTTCTACATGTGTTTCCACTAAATCTAGGCAAATAGGTATTCCATTCATGAACTGAAGGGACATGATTGGGATAACTAGCAATAGAATAAAAATCCAGTGGGGAAAATTTGTTGGCCAATAATGCAGGAATGGCCATTTTGAAAACCTCCCTAGGTGAGTGATGTCGAGTTCAAAGGTAGGAAAATTTTTGGCAGCTTTAGTATCCAAGCAAGTATGACGCTACTTGAAATCCAGGATGATCAAATAGATGTATAGACATTGGATCTGCCATGAATTTTAACATAAAATTGAAACATTGGAGTTGCTAAGGTGAGAGGTATTCAACCCAAAATTTCCTTTCTCACCTAACAAAGGGAATGTAAAAAATTGTCATACCCAGGAAAAAATATTTTGATTCGTTCCCTGGAAATGGCACCAGAAAGATGTAGTTGCTTTTTCCAACACCTATAGCACAAGTGCTTTAGGAGATATATAAATCTTCTTAGAGACAACCTCTGGGTTGATTGTAGACTAGTGCCTAGGACACCTTAAAGAGAGGAGTGCTTTGGAAGATTATCAATGGGATTTTTTGTTGCACTCCAATTGTCATGGAGTTTGAAAAGATAATAAACGGGGCTTGGTTCAATAGGCCTTAATTAAGGTAAACTCAATCCAATACATGGATCCAAATGCTTAGGGAGTAAATCGAGTGTTGGCTTAAGGGGGCTTGACCCAGGTTCAAAGATGTTCGCGCCAACCAACAAAACCCTAACTGCTAGCCCTTTCAGCAACAACCTGCGTAGCGTAGGTTATAGTCTCACCCGAAGCAGTATCGGGGATGCTAGAACTATATTTCTTCATCGAGGGACATGTGATAAGTGATTCTTAGGTTCCTATATCTCAGATCTGCCTTCGCACAGACCAATATCCTTCTAGGTCTCGTTACTATAACTTAGTTAAAACAGCTTCAAGACCTTCACGAAGGTCTGTGATCAGTCTTTGTGAACATTAAACATGCAAATTACCTACTTTCATGCATTAATAAATAACCCTAGATATGATTTCTCGTAGATCTATCCGATTCATTAGAAAACATAGCTAAATCAACCCTCAACTTCACGAACACAAATAATTACTTAAAGCATGGTTAAATAAGATAGATTTAGCAATTTCGCATAGCATTCATACATTATTTCATGAAAACATATCATTGAGCGATAGAATATAATATAAACAAAACCAATAGAAATGCACAATAATTCTTCAAAACCAATCTTTATTGATCTTCAATGTTCAGATTACAGACTCTTCTACCCTGCGCACTCAGCTGCAGGGGTCCGCGCACTCAACTGCGGAATTACCAAGGCCTCATATGCACTCATTTGTAGGAGCCTTCCCCTTCTTGCCTAAGTACAGGAAGTAAAGCCTTCCTGCCTTAACACACCCAAAACAACAAAAACCATTCAAAGTTCACTGTTCTTCATTCTAAGTCCTCTCTAAGACTCGTTATGAATCAACTATTTATAGCTTTCTTCCATACAATTCCACGGTCCGCAGACCATGTGAGAATCTTAAAATCGACTCAAACAAGGGCCTAAGACCCCTTTGACTCCTATCTACCTGCGCACTCTACATCCACATTTCGCAGAGACTTTACATCTTTTACAAAAATTTATACAGAACTTGGGTTAACTAAACCCAAAAATTGACCCTAGAGACCCTATTCCAATAGGCCCCCAACACAAAGATCGTGACTCACCTCGAGTCACTCTAGCCGGCTCCTCGATCTTGCTATGTAGACCACCGAGCGCAACCTGTAACATTGCAACTTCAGCAATGATTTGTACGACAACCTGCTGCACTTCTTCGACCAATTTCTCTCTTGTCGAGCCCTCCACTACTAAGCGCATTGTCCTCTATGTTTGTTGTAGCACCTTTAACTTTTCCTGAAGTGACAAAGTAAGCTGACAAGCTTCCTCTAGCCACAGCTATAATCTAGCCTTTAGCAAGCCCTCCTTCCTCTACAATTCTTCCACATGTGCTTGTAGCTTCTTTCCCTCCTGTAGCTTTGCAAGGCATTACGCTGGCACCAAAGTGCCCGCAGTCGCTCAAAACTCATCATACTGCCACCGTGTCTCTTAGACATCGGTGTTTAGATTCTACGGGTTCGGATCCTCCTGCAAATTTGTCCATAATTCCATAGCTACGTCGAACATCATTGCACAGTATGTGACTGTGTATTCAATCTGTTCATACCATCCTTGATTGCTACTCTGCATTGCTCCCGAACCTTTGGCGGAGTCATTGGCTGCAACTTCAACTGCAGCTCTGATATATCCGGGTTCACCACCTTCGGTCCTTCATCTTCGCATTGTCCTTCAGTTTTAGGAATGGTAATATTATGTGGATCATCCTCTTCTTTTGTAGTCACATTATAACATTCCAACACATGGCGCAACTCTATATTCCAATCTGGCTAAGTCCACTCTACCGGTTCCTTCAACATTCTGAATATAGTTGCTTGAATTTCTTGTAATGGCTCATCAATGGTCTCAAACCCACCTCAAAGCTGAAGGTTAATAGAAAACTCTCCCTTAAAACGTATCATTCAGTCATTCCATGGTGAAGCTCCATTTCCAAATACCAGTTCATTGGGATCGTATCTAGCGTATGACAGAAGATATGCACCCATTCCAATTGTGGTTTTGTTCCCCAGGCCTTAGTCCATCATGCTAAATGATCATGTGGATCATCCTTCCCACTATACTTTTATGTTATTCTAGTATTAGCATAGTCGAACCTTAACTTCATCATTCTTTTTTATTCTCTCCATCTAGCAAAGCTCTCCTTGTGCGTACCTCACCAACGGGAAGGCGTAGCATGCAATGCCAATTACACTGCCTAGAATCGATGTTCTTCTGGTACTTCCCTTTCAAATTCATGCAAAAACAATTCCACATCAGCCGAGACACACCTTAGTGAATTGGTCATCATGTTGTAGCGGAGTGTAGATACTTCATGCAGCCTATTCTGCCAGTGTTCAAGCTCTTCATCTGAATCTGAGGTGCAGGAGCTATCCCTGTCCCACACAATTCGTCCATCGACTGTAGGATTGATCCAATCCTTATTTCACGCTGTTATCTTATATATCTGATCTAAGTCATCATCACTTTCTACCTAGTCATGCACTGGTTCAATATAACATGCTCCTTCAACAGGGTCTAATGGCACGATAACCCTAAGTGACTTCTTCTCAAAGGACATATTCCACTTATTCATGTTGATTACCCCAGTCATATCAATAGCCCACTTAATTCCTAATAGCATGGGGTATGGGTTACTATCATCCACTATCTCAATGACCTCAAAGTCAGCCAATGCTCTCGCACCCTCAATGTCCACCATTACACAATATAAGTGGCCCATTGGAAAAATCTTCTTCTGATTTTCCATGCATAACTCAAAAGGATACCACTACAACGCAGGTCTCCTCATCGTTTCCCATGTCTTCTTAGGCAAGCCATTCACATCAGACCCCAGATCCAAGATTACCTCGTCCATTTCATATGCACCTATCTACGCAATTAGCCTCATCTCACACCCTGTTCGTGCCTTATGTTTACCAATCTTTCTGACTATGCACTGCTCCGTAGGAGTCTTTTCATTATTGGTACATTTGTCTATTAAGTCTTGTAATCCTTCGACTACCTTTTGATCACGCAAAAACTTCATAAAAACCTTCATAAAGGTAGTGAGAATTGAAGATCTACTTCTTGCGTCGCATTAGTCTTTGGCTTTTTTTCCTGACTTCCTCAAGTGGAGGCCTCAAGGAAGTTCTTCTTGGCTTCCACAAAAGTTTATTTAGCTCGACTGAGATCAAAAGTGACATATTTATCAGCAGTCTTGCGTGCCCATATGTCTTCCTTAGGCTGCTTATCTTTATTTGCACCAGTGGTCATACCACTTCTCAATACAATATTTATGTTTTGATCCTCTTCGCTGGGCTTAGCCCTCATCATTTGAATGTTTTGCGTAGGCTACTAGGGCTATGCCTTCTTTTCTTACATCTTTTCCATAAGGACCAGACATTCCTCTATGATATGGTCAAACTATCTACAATACTGACATGAGGGATGCTTGGGGTTTGTAGAATCTCACACAAAGTGCCTTGCTTTGCCACAGTTATAGCAGATTACTTGCCCACGCCCTCGACCTAGTCCTATGCCTCTTCCTCATCCTCAGCCTTGGAATCCTCCGTGCACTGCTCCTGCGCCTTTATCCTTAGGCCAACTCTCTACTTTCATTTTGTAGGTAGGGGTTCTATCCATCATCAACTCATAACTCCTATAATGGCGTTCATCGTGTCCTACAAACTTACAGAAATTGCAAAATAACTACTAAGGGGTCTGTACAAACTTCTGCAAAAGATGGAAATTATCAGTAGCATGGTGTCCTGTAACTTAAAAAATAGTGCACCACAGCGTAGCTCCCACACTGGTCCCAACATTATTCTCTGGTTTCAGGGATACAACCCCCCATAATATAATTCTTAAAGACTAGGAAATGGTCCTTATCATGTCCATGACTCTTACACTTAAGACACTAGATCTCAGCATGCACCTCCGACTAAGATTCTCTTCCTTTCTTCAAGATTTGCAACTCTAAATGCAAGATTTTCCATCTATGAATGAATTTGTTGCACTCCAAGGTTCATATCCTAAATAGGCGATGCATCTAGCCTCATCGTGATCTCCAAGGCTTCTTCTTGTGTTGCTATTTTATGTTGTGACAGAGCTATTCTTAAATGTGGCAAGAGTAATGCTATAAACTAGTCCTGATGCTGGGAATACAAGATTTGCATATTAGCTTGCCTGATTAGGCATTTCAACCTTTGATCAAAGTCCCAAGGTGTCTCATTGACCTTCTGTTGGATTTCCTTAAATTCAATTACTAACTGTGACTCTGATTTAGGCTTACTGAACTCCTTGTTCAAGGATAGTTGGGTATCTACCAATGATGCATCGGGGTTATCAGTGCAATACTTGATTTACCAGGTTAATGCGCGGTCCTATAAGGCTATAACCAACTGCACTTTTTCAATATTATCATTTGTAATTTTCAATATTATCATCTGTAATCTGCTATGTTTTCCAAATAGCATGTACAACAAACTAGAACTGTTCTGGACCTTTGGTACTTGTTCCTTTAAAAATTGGCATCTTCATCGTGGTTTCCATGTTGAATGGTAAGATTGAAGTTGGAGGTGGTGAAGGTGTAGGTGTATGAGACAGAGGTGGAGGTGGAGGTGGAGTGGATGGATGAGATATCCTTGGAATACCTTGTGTAATTAACTGAACCACACTTTGCAGCATAGTCAGCACTATCCCTTCGTTGTCACTTGAAGGGGGTTCAATGAGCGGACTATATTTTGGGCTAGATCCTCCATTTCTTCTAAAGAATCTCTCACTTTGCATAGCCCCAAACATCAAGGTAACTGTATAACCCTCTTTTCACATAAAAACATTTTAATCCAAGTCTTTAGTGAGTTCAAATACTTACCTTGCGGTCCTTTAAAAATTCTTCATTCCACTTCGTTATATCTAATGTTCTTGTCAATCGTGAAATAAGTCACAAAGCTTCCCAATGTGTGATCAATCCAATGGTTCACAACTCGCATGATATTTATTTCTGATACTTCTAGATGTCGCACCAGTTCAGGGGTCCACACTATAGGGTCTTCGAGCCTCCACGTCCCTTGACTATCGGCTAATTTAGACAACCACTCATATAGTTCTTCAGGGAAGAAGAAGAAGAATGCATCGGTCTCGTCCATGTACAAAAATATGTGCAACCACTGCTCCTTGGATAATTTAGGGCTCCTGTTCTCCTTAGCCACAAACACAAGTGATTTTCGATCGATCCACTTATCAAGCTCTTTCTTTGTAGGAAACCATTTATCACACATCTCTCAAATAGATCCCGGTCCTGATAATAGAACCATTTGTTGGCTTAAGGGGGCCTAACCCAGGTTCAGAGTTGTTCACACCAACGAACAAAACCCTAAATGCTGGCCCTTTCGACAACAACCTACATAGTACAGGTTGCAGTCTAACCCGAAACAATATTAGGGGATGCTAGAACCAGGTTTCTACATCTAGGAACACGTGATAAGTGGTTCTTAGGCTCCTATAGCTCAGATCGGCCTTCACATAGACCGGTATCCTTCTACGACTCATTACTCAAACTTGGTAAGACCAGCTTCAAGACCTTCACGAAGGGTTGCAATCAGTCTTTGTGGACATTAAATAGGAAATTACCTACTTTCACACATTAATAAATAACCCTAGATTTGATTTTGTGCATATCTATCCAATTCATTAAGAAACATAGTAAAATAAACCCTTAACTTTGTGAACACATATAATTACTTAAAGCATGCATAAATAAAATAGATTCAGCATTTTTGTGCAACATTCATACATTATTTCATGAAAAAATAGCATTGAGCGACAGAATATAATATAAACAGAATCAACAGAAATGCACAGTAATTCTTAAAAATCAACCTTTATTGATCTTCAATGTTCAGATTACAAACTCTTCTACCCTGCGCACTCAACTGCAGGGGTCTGCATGCTCAATTGTGGATTTACCAAGGCCTCCTATGCACTCAGCTACAAGAGCCTTCCCCTTCTTCCCTAAGTACAGGAAGAAGAGCCTTCCTGCCTTCGCACTCACCCAAAACAATAAAAACCATTCAAAGTTCATCGTTCTTCATTCTAATTCCTCTCTAAGACTTGTGATGATTCAACTACCTATAGCTTTCCATACAATACCATGGTCTGCGGACCATGGGAGAATCCTAAAACCAACCCAAACAAGGGGCTAAGACCGCTTTGACTCCTATCTACCCACGTGCTCTGCATCCACATTTCATAGAGACTTTACATATTTTATAAAAAATTATACAAATCTTGGGTTAAGTAACCCCAAAAACTGACCCTAGGGACCCTATCCCAACAGGCCCACTGACCCTAGGGACCCTATCCCAACATCGGGCCAACCTCAAAGATAAATGTCTCATTCTGGTAGCCGATAGACAACAACAAGAAATTTTAATATTGGCGTTGTAGTAATATGAAGAGGAAGAAAGAAAGGAGAGAATTTGGTGCATATGGATGGTTACAATACATATTCCTAAGCAACGATGTTTCGACAGAAATATGGAAGAGGGAGGAGATGAAAGAGAAGAAAGAGTGGAGTGCAATTTAAGGTTTCATGCTCTATGCCTCATGGATACATTTATCAAAAAACAACATAAGTAAATTTGTGCTCATACAGGTACTATAGGTTATAAACAAACAAAAATAAATCCATCTTATACACAGGTACTACTCACTGTTTAGTAGCCTAGATACATCTATGAATCAGAGAGAAACCGATAGCTTCATTACACTATTTCAGAGAAAGAAAAACATACATGAAGTGAGATATACAGAGAAGGAAACATATTGGGCATTACCATGATTGGAATCACCAAAGAGTTTCATTAATCCTCAAAATTAGTCCCATTCACTAGTCCATTACATTTAGTGATATACAACCCAAGCCCCTCATGAACAGGCAAATAGAACCAAAAAGTGGAATCACAGAATTTGGACCCCTCGGGTACACAATTCCAGAACCCCTATTAAGTGTTTGTTCCCTCTATTTATAAGGAGAGGGGGAGTTTTGAATTAATAGTTACAAAATATCTTAGCTAAAGGCTAGTTGTATGTTTGACTAGCTGTCTCAGCGTGCGATATCCTGCTGCCCGAAATGATTACAAAGGATTTGATTCATTTCTTGAGAATACACAGAAATTACAAAATATTAGGAGGAAAACTGAATGATGACTGAGGAAAATATCTCCTTTCCATTCCTGTGGTCGCCCTTGATCAGGCCACTTCTCTGCCATGATGTGCCTCTCCTATTTCTTAGTTAGTTCTGTCACTTTCGCCTTAACTGCTTGACTTCACCGCTCGATAGAGTTGGTAGCGATCAACTGTGGTTGCTTGTCATAGATCACAAGCGTAGATTGACCTAGAAATATTTCATTGTTTGACTTTGAGGAGCTCCATGTTGAGAAATTAAGTCTTCCTGAGTCCCCATACCTCCATTTACTCCATGAAGACATGCACGCGAAGCAGTCTAATCATTTATGTTTCCCATGTAGTACTTGGTTTCTTGTCTTAGGGGCTTCCATAGGATTAACCCATATCGATTTTCAACTATTCCATGCCTTCATTTAATATCGTAGTTGCCAACCCATATGCCTTTAAACCTATGTACTTCCTTATCAGAGTGATTCCATATCGTAGACTTCATAGTGGTGTAGTATTCAAATTTTCTGATTGCCGACCTCTGAAATGACAAGACCCTTCTACTTAGCCCTTCCCATTTCTATCCATAGGACCAAAGGCTATGATCTGGTGGCTACCCTTAAGGCACTAAGGCGTTTTGTTCCTGCCGAGGGCTATCGTTCCTTTTTAAACTGCTCTATGCCCCTGGTTCTTTAAGTTCCTCTTGACCGTGGGCCAACCCTTATATCAGAGCCCCCTTATGAGAGATCCCCAATCGGGGTTTTAACATGAGAGTTGCAACATTCAGGTTTCACCTATTGCCGATCATTGATATGCAAGATCGTCGATATGCCAAGACCTGGGATTATACCCTTAGGTATTTTCTCTTTGTCTTCTGGGTTTTCTAGGGTAACTTGGATCTACTCTAACTTTAGATTCTAGACTCCATTTGAGGAGTTACATATACCATTGGAAAGCTAATTTCAAGCACTATCCATTGGAGGGGTTCTAATTTAGCTTTGAGTGATTTTGTGGCTTGGAATATGGCTAAAAACATCTCTGCTCTTTTGCCCTCCTTTAACAGCTAAAAACACATTTTGCAGAGGATGACAACAATAGCCAGTGGATTTCATGTGCCTTATATGATGTTACTCCATGCTTCCCTCAAACATATTTGACTTAAATTGAGTCCCTTGATTAGTGACCAACTACCTTGGGAATCCAAACTTGTAAAAGATGTTTTCCCTTAGAAGCTAAGCTACCTTATACTTTTTTTCTTCTTTTACTGCCTTCACTTCAACCCACTTTGTCAAATAAGCAGTGCACACAATGATATATCCCTTTTTTCTAGATGGGGGATCAATTCATCCAATGAAATCCATGCCCCACTTCTTAAATGGCTCAAGAGTCACTTGAGGTTGTCAGGGAATTTCATCCTTTGGTGTAGGTTTTCCCATCATTTGAAATTCATCACATCTGGCAGTATATCTCCTAGCATCTTGTTGTAGAGGGGACTAGTAGTAGTGTGCCTGGAGAATTTTGAAGGTTATCCTCGTGGTAGAAAAATGGCCCCCGAAGGGTCCATCATGGCATGCTGAGAGGATGTCAAAAAAATCATACTCCCTTACACATCTCCTCAAGATCTGATCTAGTTCTAATTTGAAGAGATTTCTCCTAATCTTGGTGAAAGGGGCACTTTTTCTAACAACCTTGCTCTTCTACTTAGAGGATAGATTAGGAGAGAATCTCCCAACAACCAAGAAATTTTCTATATTAGAAAACTGAGGACACATTATAAAAATAACAAAGAGTTTCTCATTTGGAAGTTGATCATCTATCGCCTCCTCATTTTCTGGAGGTAATGTTAGTCTAGAAGAAAAATCTACAACCTCATTTTCCTTTCCTATCTTGTCAACAATGGTTAAGATCAAATTGTTGCAACTGTAATAACCATCTAATGATCCTAGTATTTACATTGGGTTTATTCACTAAATATTTTATGATTGCATATAATGCCTAAACTTGTTCAAGGAGTGCACAAAAACTAAGAGTTATTTCTCAGTAAATGTGTAATTGAGTTCAACTTTGGAGAGGTTCTTACTAATGAAGTATATGGAATAGGGAAACTTATCTTCCACTTATCCCAAAGCTACTCCTACAACTTTGTCTGCTGCATCTGTGTTGATGTGGAAAGGAAATTCCCAATTGGGACCTCTATGAATTGGTGCAGTGGTTAATTTCTCTTTCATCTCTTCAAATGCCTCTTGACATTTATCTGTCCAAAAAAAATAAAAATCCTTGGTCAAAAATCCAAACAAATATGAAGCCAACTTACTAAAATCATTAATGAATCTTCTGTAATATCCAACTAGCCCAAGAAAGCTTCTAACATCCCTTTGTTTCAGAGGGATAGGGACCCTTTTGATAATGACTATCTTGTTAGGGTAATCTTGGATCCATTACTTAGACATTCATATAAGAATCACACTTCTCATGGCTTAGTGAGAGATTCATTTCAATGCATTTCTTTAAGACTTTACACATATTGGAAAGAATTTTCTGGAAATCATTTCCATAAGGGGGGAAGTCATCCATGTAGATTTCAACTATGTCATGTGCAGGATTAACAAAAATACTTAGAATTTCCCTCTGGAAGGTAGTAGGGGCGTTGGATAAGCGAAAAGGAAGGAACCTATAGGTAAAGTCCCCCATGGACACGTGAAGGTGGAATTTTCCTTATCCTTGGGGCTGATATGGATTTGATTATACCCAGTAAATCCATCCAGGAATTAGAAGAACTTCTTCCTTACAAGTCCATCCAAGACTTGATCATTGAAAGGCTAGGGAAAATGATATTTATTTGTAGCCTTGTTGAGTTCCCTATAGTCAACAAAAATCCTCCACTTCCCATTTTTCTTGGTTACTATGACAAGATGTGATACCCATTCACTATCTGAAATGGGGTAGATGAATCCTGCATCTAGTAGTTTTTGTAATTCTTCTTTCACAATGTCTTTGAGGGAAAGGTTCATTCTCCTCTGGGGTTGGTGCATAGGTTTACATCCCTCTTTAATGTATATATGATGGGTACAAACTGAAGGATGTACCCCTTTCATTTCCTTATAGTCCCAAGCAAAATCATCAATATGTTGTCTCAATACAAAGCATAATTTCTCTTATTGTTATGCTGAGAAGAAAGGGTTGATTTTTAGAGTTTTGAATGGATTGATTTCCATAATATTAGCATGATATTTATCATAATTGGTAGTAAACAGTTCAGCTCATGGATTTTTCTCAAGTTTCCCTAAGGATCCTTCCACTAGCTCATCAATTGGCATGGTAGTAGGAGGCTAATTTTGCAAGTAGTTTTTAATAAGGTCATCCTCATCTAGCTACTTGCTTCCTATAGTAGTGTCTAATATACAAAATGGATAGATGGATGATTGATAAAAATATTCCTCCTCCTCTTCCTCTACCCACAAAGGTAAGTCATGGTCAATAGAGAGTTGAGTAGGGAGATATAATACAAGCTACTTTGTGAGATCCCCATTTTTTATAGTCATGTTCCCAGCCTTGCAACTAATGTAAGCATCAGTAGTGGCTAACCAAGGTCTCCCTAAAATGAGAGGCTACCCATTAAACTTGGTTTTGGGTTGGAGGACAAGGAAGCTTGTGGGGTACTCCCAAGAGTCAGTGGAGACCATCACATCTTCAATAAAGCCCTTATGGGCTACTATGGATATGTTTGCAAGCTACAACACCATAGTGGTCTTCTTGAAAGATCCTTGGAGGTTTAGCTTCAACATAGTTTCCTTTGCCATAACATTGATTGTAGCCCCAGGTTCAGTCACTGTGTTGGGGACTATGATACTAAAGATGTGCACATCCACTATCAGGCTAGCTAAATATAAGGACTTTGGGGAGATAACCCTCCCAAGCATTAGATCAGACAACTTCCCAAGTATATTAATAGAGGGGAAATATAGTTTTATTCTTCCAGGCCTGTTGAAACTCTCTTTCTTGATAAGCGTGTTGTAAATGGGGACATATTTGATGCCCTGGACAAGGGGTATTTTAACACACATTTTTTTCACTTTTTCCTAGAAGTTCAACCTATTCTAGTGTATGTTGTTTAGGTTGGACCAACCTTTTTGGATAGGGAGGAATATTAGCTTGAGGGACATTATCTTCCTTCTCTTCTTCAAGATATTCAGGTGGAGAAGGTGGGTGAGCATCTGCAAGTACCTTCCCAAACGTAAGGTTGATCTCCTAGATCTCCACATCATAAGCATGATAGGATGTTTCCCCATTATAGACTTGTTGGGCCTACTTATTGTTCAGGTTAGGATTAGGTTGAGTAGGCATATAATGTTGCTTGAGTGGATTATTGTTGGGTAATTATGGTTGAGGTGGAGGAGGAGGCATTGAGTCAGGAGGTTGGGCTTCTTGAGGCCTCCATCCTTGTGAATGGTTTCACCATTGAGAAGGTTGAGGTTGGTAAGGCTGGAAGGGTGGAGTGATAGGTTGAGGAGGATACTAAGGAGAAAAGGACCAAGGAGAAGGCATAGGAAAATATGAGTGAGTTGGAGGATACCAAGGCTGAAAGAAGGATAATGTGAACCTTGCATCCCTTGCTGGTATGGCCGAGGACCTCATGGCCTCCTCTATTTGATGAAGCAAGGCTGCTCTAAGCCATTCTCTACCCCTTGATATACAACCTTCAAGACTAGAAGTGAGGGACATTTGTTAGTTGCATGGTTCTCTGCACAAAAAGAGTAGGCCTCTATGACATTTAGTGGGAACTCATTTGTTGGGTGCCTCTTAGTGCATCTAGGGAAAAAGATAGCCAGTGCCCTTTTTGACTCCTCTTGCTTATTTTTTATCTGCATATTTTCCATATGCAAGGAAAAGGTATGCAACATCTTACTCTTAAAGTATTTTAACATTCTCCCTGTTTCATGTTTGATGGTGGAAGTAGAGGGAGAAGATTTAATCAAGCCTTGACTAGTCCTAACCCTCTTCCTTGCAACCCCAGAATGATTATTGAAAATTGTCTTGATCTATTCATAGGTCAGCTGGTAAATATCTGCACCAAAAATCATATTAAGGTTCTCCATTAAATCCTCCCTAATCCCTAGGAGAAGTACAAGCTTCAAGGATTTTGGGTCAAGGGTACAATTATCCCTTCTGTAGTTGAGTTAATCCCTAGGAGAAGTACAAGCTTCAAGGATTTATCTTGACCTACAATAGTCCTTGTATTTTTGATTGAAGGCTTGTTTCATTTGAGCCTAGGTGGTTATGCTTCCTCCTTCCAAGCTCAAGAAAAACATAAAGGTGGAGGTGAACAACTTCTTCTCATCAAAAGTGTAATAATAGGTTCTAAAAACTACAAAAAACTTGAACATGAATGTGTCAGGGTCTTCAGAGGCTAAGCCATGGAAGTGTGAGAGAGAAGTGGGGATTATGTTTTTCATTATGGCCTTCCCATTGGTTTCTCGGATAGGAAAAATCCCCACTATGTATGTTATTTTCCTTGTTTTTTGTAGGTCAGATGTGGGTTATTCCTCCCCTATGGGTCCTTCAAAGATTTTTGGCTACTCACCTAATGGATTCTTTAAATCTTATGTGCTTAGAGTAGGATGTTCACAATCACCAAAGAAGAGTGATGGTTGACTGTTAGAAGGGGTGGGGTTTTCATAGGAATTTACCTAAATTATCCTTAATCCTACGAGGCATGAAATAAGTTTGTGCTTTTCTATTTTCCTTATTTTTTCTTTTGAATTTTTTCAAGACAAAAAAAACTAATGGAAAGAAAAAGCATAATGAAAAGAAAAAGTAGAAACAAAACCTACTTAGACACCTCCCTAGCAACAATGCCAAAATGTGACGAGCCTTAGTATTGCAACATGAGTGCTACAACTCCCAAGCCTACCAACTTTAATTATCAACCTGGGGTTTGTACAAACATAATAGGTGACAGTGTTGTATGCAAAACAGGCTAAGATCTACTCAAGTCACTTTGAAGCAATGGACTAGAACAAGGTATACAAATACCACTCTATCAACCAAATATAGATATGCAAGGAAATAAATTTCATGAAAGGAAATTCCTAATGCACATTGCAGAAATGGAAATGTTACTTTATGTTGGGCATGGAATCCCCCCAAGGCATGTTTTGGGGCTCAAAGCCCAAGTTTTGACCCGATATTGTTGTAAAGACTCCGCAAATTGCGGGCACGGAGCGTGAAATGTGTGATAGAGTCATAGGGTTGTCCACCCTAGTCTTGTAATGTAATGTCGGCTTACCCATGGTTCGTGGACCATGGGATTGTATAAATAGAGCGAGGCTCTAAGTGGAAAAGAGAAGAGTGAAGTAGTGGAGAAAAGAAAGATTCTAAGTGACTAAGTGTGTCTTGGGTCATATAATAGCAGAAGGCTCTGCAGAAACAAATGAGGAAGAAGAAGATTTGCATGCCCTTATCATCACAGAGGAAGAAGACGAAGGCATGGAGGTGGATATTCAACCTACACACTCTGCGAAAAAACTGCCCGCATATGTCCACCCGTGAAAAGGGAAGGCCAAAGTGCCTAAGGACCTGGACGAAACCAAGAGTTCACTCTAGACCCCGCTCCTCCCAGACGACATTATGTGTGAAGGCAAACACCTGGGCTACATGCCAACCATGAAATTTGAAGATTGGGACCTCGCTGACCGCGAGAAGTTCCCTCACCTAGAGACCAGGAACCTCATGAAGCAAAACACTGCAGGGGTGATGACAACCTTAGAGCCGCGGAAGTGGCTGTGCAGAGTGGAAAAGGTTGGGCTATTGAACCTACTATGGGTGCCGCATTTCCACCACACCCCAATAGCCATTTTCATCATCAGGAAGCTGCTCTTCCTAGTGAATGATGGGTATATATGGCTGGAGAAGCCCATCCCCATCACAACAAACCTAATTCATCACATTTCCCAGCTACCATACAAAGGAAAGGACCTCACTACCATATTGGAAGGGAAGGGTAGTGATTTGGCCATCGCGGAGGCCATGAAGATGAAGTACAAGCTAGAGAAGAAGAAGAGGGGCTACACCATCTCCAGCATCAAGGATAAAGCGGTACGTGTAGAAACCCAAATCCTGGCAGGAAAAGTTATCCGAAAGTGCCACGCAGATGAGGTACTTGCACCGATGATCACACTGGACGAGTAGTGCGCGGAGGGGGTCCAGTTGAATTGGGCTAAATTCCTCTGGACATAATTCTTGAAGAATTTTCGTGAAGCCTAGGAGCAGGGTAAAGCCTTCCACTATGCATGGTTGTTGCTGTCCATAGTGCTCGTAGCAGGGGAATCGCTGGAGGATAGTCAATTCACCATAATTGACAGAGATTTACTAGAGGCTACGAAGTACGCTTCACTCTCGGCCATGAAGAATGTGAAAAGGATACATGACAACAAGATCTTTTGGGTGCTCATGGAGATGAACATCCGAATGTGGATCAACTGGAATCCATGCTTGTCGCCCACGGTGTACAACAGTCTACAGAGTTTTGCAGAATTCAAAGCAGACATGCATAATATATACATCAGGGTGCGAAAGGATCCAATGAAGTAGTGGAAAAATCTACCCTTTGTAGCCACTGACAATGCCATTTTCAATGTCTTGGAGGCATGGTCACCGGAATGGCGCGCCCCATAAATTGCAGAACTTGAGAGGGCAACAGCACAAAAGAAGATAGATGATGTCAAGCTGCGCATCGCACAGTTAGCCGAGAAAATGCAGAAGCAAACAACAACAACTGAGGTGTGGGAAGTGCGGGAAGTGGCACAGAAAGTCGCTGAATAGAAAAATGCCGTAGAAGTAGCCGCATTATCACAGGAAGCAACCGCGAAGGTGGGCGAGGACCAAGCAACACCCTCGCAGGGGTAGGAGGTAGAGGAAGCAAAAACAAAAGAAGGAGGCGTGGACCCATGAACCGCATCCACCTAGTTGAAGCACCCACATGCAAAAAAGTGAGTAGGATCAAGGAAGAAGGTCAAGGCCTAGAAATTTGCCATTGACCCGATCACCCTAACCGAGGGTTATCTGCATGAGATCGGCGAGATAGTGCATGATGTCACCAATGATACTCTTTAGGATTTTATGCCGGAGCACCAGACTATGTTGGGGCCCCTCAAAGCGTAATTGTAGGAGTTACAGCTACACCGCCCTCAGGTTGGTACCCTTTCAACCCACCTCGTAGCAGGATCCTCGGCAGTAGAGCAGATGTTGCGTGCATGGATGAGAAACACAATGGTGTTGCCGGAAGGGGCTCTAGTGACATGAATGAGGCCGATAGATTTTTGGTTAGCACGATGAAAGGCCTTGGCCTTAATTTGGCTGCCATTCTACGTGAGACACTATATCTGTTACAGGATGGGATAACAGCAGAGCTATCCACTAGGGAGACCCACGCGATCCAAGTCCTCAACAAGCAAAAGATAAACATGGAACAAATTAGCTTGCAGCGCGACGAATTGGTGTCACAAAATCAACATTTGTGCAGGTTGTATACGACGCTTGCCGCAATGTCCCGAAGCTGGCCATCTTAGTAGATATACCAGTGGAGGTGCAAATCCACAGGTTAGCAGCAGGAGTTCGTAAGGCCAGGGAAGAAACGACTAAGGTTCAGCTAGAGCTAAATCTTCAGATGACCAAACTGTGGTTAAATGCACAACCATCCACTCCCCCAAAAGTCAGAGAACAGTGCGCTAGCGCTATCACAGCGGGATTGGAGGAAATCGAAGGTGTAGTGCGAGACTATACCAGCATGTTGGAGCAAGCACTTGAGGTCCTCACGACTCTGCAGGAAGACCCCAACATCCAACGCTTGGAAATAGAAGCGCGAGAACTCCAACATCAATATGACAGTGTTTGAGGAACTACATAGACAATAGTCCTCACCCAGAGGCTTGCAAAGATGCAGCAAGCTAAAGCCCTGTAGGAGTAGGTGGAAGTGGTGCGACACAAGGAGGCAGTTCTCAAAGCACGCGTCCAGCCTTGGATCGACGAGGCTTTCATTGTCACGATGGCCATCGAAGGATATCTCATGCGCATACAGGGGATGCATGCACAGATGCAAAGAAGCAGTCTGGACACAAAGGTCTCAGAAGAACGGATGCAGTAGATCCAACAAATAGCAGCTTAGTGCGCTGCTAACCTCAGCACCAGTTCGAGAACAGTTGGAGGGACTCCGTGAAAAGATCACCACGTAGACAGAGCGACTTGAGGGCGAGTCACGATGTTTGTGTTGGGGGCCTGTTGGGCATGAAATCCCCCCAAGGCATGTTTTGGGGCTCAAAGCCCAAGTTTTGACCTGATATTGTTGTAAATACTCCGCGAATTGCAGGCACGAAGCGAGAAATGTATGATAGAGTCACAGGGTTGTCTGCCCTAGTCTTGTAATGTAATGTCGGCCTACCCATGGTTCGCGGACCATGGGATTGTATAAATAGAGTGAGGCTCTAAGTGGAAAAGAGAAGAGTGAAGTAGTGGAGAAAAGAAAGAGTCTAAGTGACTAAGTGTGTCTTGGGTCGTACAGTAGGAGAAGGCTTTGCAACTGAGTGCGCAGAGGCCTAGTAGTCCGCAGTTGAGTGCGTGGACCTCTACAGCTAAGTGTGCAGGGCGGAGTCAAGTTTATAACCGAAGAAAGAATAATAAAGAGAAGTTTGTTATCAAGTTGTGTATTTTTTCTTGGGTTAATGCATGTTCGATATAATTTGTGAATATATTGTTTCTTTACTGTGCGCACCTGTATGAATGATTTATGTTGTTAAGTATAATTTAAAGCACACAAGTAAGCTAAAATAATCAACTAACATTGGAATAGTAGTAAGGACTTGGGTAATAACAACATTCGGCCCCTGAGTAGGGCTGTGCGAAGGCAACATCTCAAGCTGCGAGGTACGGGAAAGTGAGCATAGCGACGTGTGCGCAGGGTCGAACCACAAAACCCTTGAACTCATCAGACATCTCCAGGGTCTGGAAACCTTGTTCTAGCACCCTCCCATACTACTTTGGGTGAGACCTTAGTCCACACTCCGCATATTGTTGCTGAAGGGGCTAGTAGTATCAAGATTTCTTTGGCTAAATCAACTCTGAACTTGGGTCAGGCCCCAATAAGCCAACACTTTATTTGCAAAAATGAAAATGTTACTTGCTTAAATGTAAATTCTAACCTATTTTCAGAAATGTAAAGGCCACACTACTTACATAAATGTAAAGGCTACACTAGTAGAAATGTAAACATTAATCCATTTGCAGAATGTAAATGTTGCATTCAAAGGAAACCTACTATATGGAATGGAAATAATAGTGCTTGAAATAAAAACCCTAGCTTAAGAAGCATAAAAGAAAGACAACCAACTTGATCTACCCTGTATAAAGAAAAATAGCATGTAGTCAATATTTAATCACTGCATTCGAAAGAGATTAGATCTAGTGACATAGCTCATTAGATACTTCATGAGGTGATCAAGAAAATCATCATCATGTTATCCAATTCATAAATATGTCCACTAACCCTATTGTGGAAATGTGTTGTATTGGTGAAAATGAAAGTCCTAAGTGGTATTTAATCTTCCTCAATCATGGTTTCAAAGCCTAAGGGACATTAATCAAATCCAAGAGGAAAAAATCAAACTTCAAGGGAGAATATGGTCAAGTTTACACGGTGCTACAGGATGCTACAAGATTGCTACACGATTGTTATAGGATGCTACAAGATTGCCCTATTTCGCTACATGATTGAATTCGTGAACATTTTTAGGGTGAGAAAGGTGATATAAATGTGGGGAATGGTAATGGAGGATAGATTAAGGTTTTATGAGGCCCTTTTCAATCATAGTACCCTTCAGGGTCCTTCATTGAACCAAAAATGTACTCTCTATGAAATTTGAGGGAGTTGTTGAGGTTGAAGAAAGGGAGATGGTGGTGTGACAAGGAATGTGGATGGAAATTCCAACCCTACATATGAATAGTAGTGCCTACACACCATATAAAGTTACATTACTTTTCCAAACAACTAAATCATATTAACAATGAAAATTGGAGAAAATTGAAATAATAGAGAAAGGATGAGTTGAATTTTATTGGGAATCTGAATATTGCATTGAAAGACAACTTATATGGAAATCTTCACAAGGCCTACATCCAATAGAGGTTATACTTCATATGCTCTAAGAGAACTACTAAACCAATCCCTAGGTTGCAAAAAATGAAGATGCAAGAAAGAAGAACTAATCTAAGGCATAACTACTATAAAGAAAAATGACTAAGTCTTTTTTTCTTGCTAATACATTATCCTCAAGGACACTTCCCATAAGAGAGGTGATAAATAGACCTACACAAGAAATTTTCATAAACAAATGCCGCTACATAAGGAAGAAAATGTTGTTAGGAAAAAAATGCATAAATAAAATACACATGCGAGGGACTAGAGCCTCTAGGTTTGGCCCTAAGCCAAGGCGACTCAACCCTCTAGAACAAACTTAGATGGAAGTTAACAACAAACTTCTCGGGTATGATGTTGTATTAGAATTTGTTCCATATTAGTCATTTTTGCATTGATGTTTCAAGTCTATAACAAGACTTGTCGTCTGGAAAAAAGCCGAGGAGAAGACAATGAATGAGGGATAATAAATATGGGCAGTTAGGATATTATAAGTGAATGAGATGACTTTCAACCCTAAAAATTAATTATTAAGTAGAGTTAATAAATCATTATTCAGAAAAATTAATTAATATGGAGAACTATAAACTTATATAGTGTGTTGGCTCATATTAATAATAATAATAATTATTATTATTAAAGTTAATAATTGTTATAATTTTTTATATTAGTATTTGTTATTATTATTAGATTAAAATAAATATGATTTTTTTTTGTTTGTCAAGTGATCTATGTTTATCCAGGCTTGATTTTTGGCTTGAGAAACCTTGACCAAGGGGCATCTAAGCCATCAAAATTACCTGAGGATTGCACCTGGCGTGGGCCACACTAGCCCTAAGCTCACTAGATTTTAGCGTGTCTTCTCCCCCTAGCACAGGCGCAACAACCTTCGTGAGGTTTGATCCCGGGTCGCCTTACTAACAAGGCCCATCCTTAATTGGATAACCTAGTGGGACTTGACAAATAAATATGATTGTTATTACTATTTCATATTATTATTAATTTAAATGAATAAAGTTACTAATTATTATTAATATTATTAAGTGATTTTAACTATTAACTTTAATCTTGTGATATTTTGATATTAATATTTGTTATTATTATTTGGTTAAAATGAATATAGTTGTTATAGTTATTAAATTAGTCTAGGTATTATTAAGGATGGTATGGAAGGAATAAGGAGAAGGGTAATGCAGTGATAAGGTTCTGATGAGATAATGAATATGAGGGAGAGGTGAGGAAGGAGAGGACCAATTAATAAGGGCTAATGGGGGAGGAGGACAAGGGTGAGTGGTTTAGCCAAGGTTGTAAGGTTTGGGGCCTTGAGTGAGTAAGGGGCTCCAGTTGCTTCTTACTTCCATATCCCCATATCTATTAATATTGTGAGGGTGCTTTATAATTTCTAGGGATTCATAGATCTTTCGCTTATACTGATGCTTTTCATTAGAGACTATCTTGGTGTCTCCGAGGAAAACATGGTGACGTGTCTTTGATTAGTGATATGCAATTGCTGAAGACTGAGTTATACCATTTTCTATGTTAGTGCCATGTTATTTGAGTCTAATTCTAAAGGATATTCCTATCTCTCCAATGCAAGTTTCTCAACATGAACAGACAACCTTATAAACACCTTTGTGTTGGTGGTGATCCAAACTATCTTTTACCGATATCATCTTCTGCCTTATTCTTGTTAGGAGCTTGAATGAGGTATATATATGTTTCTTTCTAAGAACCTTGGCAATTTTATTTGTGACTCCTTGAATGTATGGTAGATATGCCTTCCTATTAGTAGTTTGGGATTTTTTCATAGGGGTTCTTGCTCCTTTTCTAGTTCTTTCTTTGTTGATGCTCTTGATGATGTCTTTATTTTTATATGCAATTAGCAAAGATGTTCTTTAAATACTTTATTTCCTCCTCAATGTTCTCTATATTTGATATTCTTAATGCTCTTATGGAGAAGGTATTGATCACCCCCATATCTTGAGTTGGATGATGGTGTGACTTAGACTGTAGATAGTTATATGTGTGGGCTTTCTTTTTGAACACCTTGTGTCCAAGTGATCCATCTTCTTTTTCGAGGAGGAGAATTTCCAAGAACGAGATGTTGTTGGTTACTTCTACCTCCATTTTGAACTTGTTGTCTTTAGATATACCATTAAGGTGGTCTAGAATTTTTCTTAACTCATTGTCCCTTTGTGGCCAATTTACACTTGTGTCATAAACAAACTTGATCTAGTATTTTGGTTTTAGCGAGTAGGTTTCTAGGGCTTTCTTCTCAAATTTCTCCATAAAATGGTTGGATACTATAGGGGATCGCGATGACCCCATAGCCACTCCAGACATCTGCTCAAAGAATTCACCTTGGAAGCTAAATAAAGTAGAATGTAGACATATTTCTGCAAGTCTCACAGTCTGGGGGTCTGTGACCTCTTTTACCACTTGTACAACTCCATCTAATGGGATTTTTGTGAATAGTTATACAACATCGAAGCTTACAATCTTATCCCCAAGACCCAACTTTTCTTTCTTTATAAGTTCCACATAATGATTGGAGTCTTTAATGTATGAATTGGCTTTATCATTCAATGGAGCTAAGGTGTTTGTAACATATTTAGCTAATTTGTTTGTGGGTGCCCCAATAGTGTTGATGATGGTTCTAAGGGGTGCACCTACTTTATCAATTTTGGGGGCTCTGTAAATCCGTTGGGTAATTTCACTGTTTAGAGAAAGGCACTTCTTCATTCTTTTATTGAGGTTAGAATATTTGATGGCCTTCTTAACTACCTTAGTAATTTTAGATATAGGGTTGTCTTTGAGCCTCTTGTAGCTACCAATATTATACAGGTGGTCCCTCATTTTAGTGGTGTATTCTTCTTTGTCCATTACTATTCCCCCTGTCCACTTTCAAGATAACAATGTTATCGTTGTTTCTCAGTTTTTTTTAAGGAAATTAGTTGTCCATGGTTCAAATTACTCTTTAGGGTTTTTTCCTTTCTTACGAGAATTGCACAATCCTGTCTGATTTGTTCCTTATCCTCTTCCCTAAGATTCTGTATCCCATCCTCAAGGCTATATATAATTTCTTCTATTGGAATATGGTTGGGGGTTATGGCAAAATTTAGTCCTCTATTTAATACTTATGTTTCATCCCTACTCAACTCGTATGAAGAAATGTTGAAAAATTCCCTATTACCTATATTTGCACAATTGTGTGTAACCTTTCTTGTGCCCTTCTCTATTTCTTCTTTCTCTTCTAGAGAGTATTCGACGGATATAAGTGTGTCAAAGTTGTTTTTATTTGTGCTACACCCCTATTTGATTGTTCGTTGGTTGCTAACAATATCTTGTCATATCTACCACACATTCAAGGAGTCACAATTAAACTTGCAAAGGTTCTTAGAAAGAAAGACATCGATAACTCATTCAATCCCCTGACAAGGATAAGGCGAAACATGAGATTAGTGAAAGACAGTTTGTATCACCTCCAACACAAAAGTGTTTATAAGGTCATGTGTTCAGGTGGAAAATGTTACATTGGAGAGACATGAAGATCCTTCAGAATCAGACTCAAAGAACATCGCGTTGACATAAAAAATGGTAGAACTCGGCCTTCAAAACTTACAACACACTCATCAAAGACATGTCATCATGTTTGCCTCGAAAACACCAAGATAGTCGCTAATGAAAAGCATTAGTATAAGTGAAAGGTCCATGAAGCCCTATAAATTAAAAATCACCCTCACAATCTTAATAGAGATGGGGGTATGGAAGTAAGCAGGAGTTGGATCCCATTACTTACTCAAAGCCCCAAACCTTACAACCTTGGCTAAACCACTCACACTCGCCCTCCTCCCCCCCTTAACCCATATTGGTCCTCTCCATTCTCATCATTCCCTCATATTCATGAACTCCTTAGAACCTTATCACTACATTACCTGTCTCCTTATTCCTTCCATACCATCCTTAATAATACCTAGACTAATTTAATAACTATAACAACTATATTCATTTTAACCAAATAATAATAACAAATATTATTATCAAACTATCACAAGATTAAAGTTAATAGTTGAAATCGCTTTGATAATATTAATAATAACTATTAAATTTATTCATTTAAATTCATTAATACAGAGAAAATTAATAACAATCATATTATTTTAATCTAATAATAATAAAAAATAATAATATCAAAAAATGTAATAATTACTAACTTTATTAATAATAATCACAATTATTAATATGAGCCAACACACTATATAAGTTTAAAATTCTCCATATAAGTTTATTTTATTTTATTTTTTCATTTATTTTTTCTGTATAATGATTTATTAACCCTGAATAATTAATTTTTAGGGTTTACAACTCGTCTCATTCACATATCACATCCTTCCCGCCCATACTTATTATCCCTCATTCATGCTCTTCTCCTTGGATTTTGTCCTCACGACGAGTCATGTTATAGCCTTGGAATGTTGATGCAAAAATGAGTACTATGGAACAAATTCCAATACAACATCATACTCAAGATTCTCACCACACAAATTGTAGAAATTCCCACTGTAGATCAACAGATTATGCAATATACTAAAACACAATACAAGATCTACTTCTACAACACTTTGCGGAAGCTTAATCGAATTGAGCAAGATCAAGAAGAACACATATAACTGATATGGAGAAATCAATCACACATAACACATAAGATATAACCAGGGGAAAGCCTCAGGCTAAAACCCCAACTCTGTATTATCGTACAAGTGGAAATATAGCTAGCATTACAAAAAGAATCAGCTCAAAAGCTATCCTGCTCTCTCTGCAATACCTCTGCTACTCATACACAACCAAAGGCCTCTATCTAACCTCTGGTCTACCCTCCAAGACTCCTATTTCTTTGCACAATTTTGATTGGGGTCCAGTGCAACCACTTGTGTGAATTGGCCTCTTCACACACTCACTAACCTCTCATCCAACTACGCAGTCCTGAAGGAGATAGATCCTCATCATGGATGAGATTCCTTTATAGGAAAAATATTCATCCAAATGATAGTACACTGTCCCTTCTCTGATCTCAACTAGGTCTCTTTCTGAACTGACATGCATGAGTTATTCATGAGAGAATCTTCAGTTATCTGAAGTACAACAGTTATATGCTAGCATGCATTAACTAACTGAACTTAATTATTTTAAACAAACTGTTTAAATTAATCTAACTAGACTTGACTCAGTTAACTGAGCCAACTAATTACAACTAAAATTACAACTCATCCTTACCTCTTTAACTGATAGATAAATTCCTCAATTAATAGAGAAACTGTTGCATGTCCTCACATAGACATCATGTTTGATTTTTCACAACTAAAATAGAGAAAATGTTGCATGTCCTCACATAGACATCATGTTGCATGTCCAGGGACTGACTAAAATAGGAATCCATCCTGAACTGCTAAAAATATAATGCTATTTTTAGCACTTCCATTTTTCAGCACTGGTGCCTAAACTACTATTTATAGAAGTGCTATTTTTAGCACTTCTATTTTTATCATTTCTTGTTGCCATTTTCAACACTCCCTCTCAACAAGAAAGGCTTCAATTGGAACCCGATCCTGCACCTTTGGAATTTTCTGCATGCAACACTTCTACCAAGTGTGGTTGCTCTAGCAACTTTAGAAACAAAAAAAACTCCCAATTGACCTCTCTGTTAGGCTAGAACCATACTCTAATGCTAAAGCTCTACTTGCTACTAACAAGTGCTCCCTCTCTGACCTCTGAGCTACTGCAACACCCCATGCATCTCGCACCATTGCACACCTCTCTGTGCCATCCTACGCTGGTGCAACACTCCTGTGCCTCTTGCATTGTTGCACCCTGATAGCTCTACACAGTCTTGGGACTCCTGCACTGTAGCTCTCTCTACCACTCCATCCGCATCTGTCTCTACCTAATTAGCCAGTCCTTCTACGCCTTGTCAGGGTTCCCGTAGCAAGGTCTAATCAAAGAGGTTGGTAACCTCAATGATCCTGCCCCTATTCTAGCCTTCTTGAGACTATCATGTCACATCGCCCCACCTCCCATGAGGAGATATGGATGCATGTGATCCCTCTACCCACTTGGCTCAAAATTTCCCCCTACTGGAGGTCTCTATACGAGTCGATGCCTCCACTATGTCTCCTCTCGGCTTCCCTAGTTGTGGCTGCTCCACAACCTCTTGAAGCTTCTTCACCAATCGTGGCTCCTCCACAATCGTCTCAGAATTCTTCTGGCACTGCATGTTGAGAGGTAATGTACTCTCCCTCTCAACCACCAAGTCTCCATTAGTTGCCTTGTTCCTCAAGGCTTTGCATGCATTTTGAACCTTAAGAGCATATAGGTTCTTGACCCGTGAACCGATCTGCTTCACCTGTCTAGTGATCATGTGTCTAAGGAAAACCTTTCCCTTACTTAAGACTACATCATAGCCTCTATCTTCCAGCATCGCGATCGACCCCAAGTTTCCCTTCAATCTTGGTACATACTTGACATCGGTCAAGGTAAGGCGAGCTCCATCCTCCCTCTAAAAATAACCGTGCCTACACCTGAGACACTATACTTGTCATCATTACCCATCACTATGAGTACTTGGAGATATTTCTCCTCCAAAGTACTGAACAAAATCTTGTCACCGATCATGTGGAAAGAAGCTCCACTGTCAAGAAACCAACCACTTCCCACCATGGATGAAAACCATGCATGCGAACAATGTGAAATCCAACTTGAACTGTGAGGATAGTGCCTCACCTTCTGATCCTTCCATGGATCCCTTCTTGGATTTCCTCAGTGGACAATTTGTAGCAAAATGGCCCACCTCATGACAACGAAAGCATCGCACTTTTGATTTGTCAAACTTCTTCCCACCATGGGAAGAACTAGATTCGGAATGAGAAACCTTCTCTGTCCCCTTATTCACCTTACTTGCTAAGGCACAATTTTCTTCATCCTCCATGGATGAAGAACCATCTCTCGTGCTTCTTCTTATCTCCTCCTACATCAAATCTGACCAAAGTCGTTCCCAATTTGGTAGTTTCTCTCTTCCATTAACCGAGTCTTAGTAGTTATGCCAGCTTTTAGGAAGACCGAGGAGTGCAAGACTCACCATGTCATCATTAGCTGTCGTGATCCCTACACTTCCAAGCTCATCCCTGCATGTGGTGAGCTTGTACAAATACATAGAGATCATGTTTCCCTTTTCATAGTTTATCTTCCGAAGCCTTTCTTTTAGTGCCAGCTTCCTTTGATCACTGCTATTTTGATATAGATCTTTCAAGTTTTCCACATTGAAAATGGTGTCTCCTTCCCATGGAGACTCGAGACTATGTGATCTCGAACTCCCTCCAGAAGGATTCTTCGTGCTCTAGCCACACATTTTTTCCATTCAGTCAATTCAGCAGCACTAGTCGACTTGAGGACTTCTTGATCAATGAAGTCCTTTAGACCGTTATCCTCTAGTACTGCTTCCATGCGATCCTTCTAGGCCATATAATTCGAACTACCATCAAGGGCATATTCGAGTCTCAAACCATAGAATGCCATAGGTGAAATAGAGATGTGATAAGAACTCAATTTCTATATTAAGGAATCACAAACTTCAACTTCTCCTTTCTTGTATATTGTTCTTCCTTGATCACCTGTGCTCCGATACCATGTAGAAATTCCCACTTGTAGATCACCTGTTAATTAATTTATTTTCAAATAGATGTTAAGCTCAAATTCAAATTTTAATTCCTATGTTTAGTCCAGGGAATGACTAAAATAGGAATCCATCCTGAACTGCTAAAAATAGAATGCTATTTTTAGCACTTCCATTTTTCATTCCCTGTTGCTCAATCCAGCACTCGTGCCTAAACTACTATTTATAGCAGTCCTATTTTTAGCACTTCTATTTTTAGAATTTCTTGTTTCCATTTTCAACAAAAAAATTCAAACAAACTTCTCATTAATAGGAAATAGTGTTCACGTGCATGATGAAAAGAAAATGAAAATGAAAAGATCAAGCTACTAACTCTTAGTAGTCTGTATCTGCACCAAAAGTTTGAATTCTATTGAGCCCTTGGGTTTCATTATTTATAAAAAAAATGATTGAGGGGAAAAATCCTTGGAAAGAGGGTTTCTTCCATCAAAAAATCCCTAGAAATATGGATCTAGCTCCATGATATCCTCACAATACTTGAGTGCATCACCTTTTAGTGGAACTTCAAATTGTGGATGAGTACATCAAGGGAGCAAGTCGAGTTGTAGGTGCAAGCCTCCTACATCTTCTCCATCCGCCTCCAATGTATATCTTCATAGTAAAGGCACTCAAATTCACTCTTTTCCTACACATTAATTCAGCATTAGGCCATGAGATATGACAATCATCTTTAGTCTTCATAATAAACACATAACAGTAAAAAGAAAATGTCATTAAATGCAAGGAAAGAGGTAAATATAGGCTGAAGGAAGGCCATATGGGCCTTATTATTTACCTATTAATGAGGAAAATCAATGGGTACAAGTAAGTGGTGGTATTGACCTTTCTTTTTATTATTGAGCTTACTGGCACAACAAAGTTTGCATTTTGTAATTTATTGTGCTACATTTTTTTCCCACTTTAGGCTAGTACACATGCCTTTGTAAGTTAGCAATTTTCTTACCAACACCAAAATGTACGACAACTTTAGAGGTGTGAGCATGTTTGATAAGCTATAATATTCATATTTAGGGACATAGAGCTTGTCCAACTTATAGAGTAACCCATTTTGGAGATGTTTGTTAGCTTTACTATCACCATCTTCTACATGCATTGGCCTTGCAACTACTGGAGAACCTTCCTGAAGTCATCACCTTCTGTGTATGTCTCTCTTTGTTTGCATCATGGGTAAATGGCTCTGTGTACACAAGAGTTCCCAAATTTGCAATCTTGGTTGTGGGTTGCCTGGATAGTATGTCTACCAATTTATTAACATTTCCTTTCTTTTACTTAATGTCTAGATAAAACTGTTGCAAGAACCCATCCACTTGTAATGTCTAGTTTGTTGAAGCTTACTATGAGCCTATAAATATTGTAGTGGTTTGTGATCCATGTGGATGATGGTTTCCTTTCCCATTAGGTATTGCTTCGACTTCTTAATAATGTGTACCATGGCCTCGAGTTCCTTATCATGGGTATTGTAGTTTAATACCACCCCATGAAAAATTTTTGAAGGATAAAAATATGGCTCACCTCCTTGCATCAAGACTACTCCCATGCATGCCCACTTACATCTGTCTCCAATTCAAACGACTTCTTGTAGTTTGGTGATGTGAGAATTGGTGCTTGACTAATCTTGTATTTCTTCTTGTCAAAACCCTTCTACTAATCCTTGTGATGAAGGCTACTCAAATTCACCTCCATTTAGATTGAAGTGGACATAATCTTCTAATCCATATCTAATCTGCTTTTTACTTAAATACTTGAATTTATGGCTAGAAGGATCTTCCTTTTGGCATCCTTCTTAAGATTCTTATGGTTAAGATATATATGTATTTCCAACACATTTCTTCAGTATGACCATTGATATTACAATGGATGTAATTATTACTTGGATCCTTGCACTAATGTGTAGTGGTTGTCATCTTCCTATCTTTCGCTTTCCTCTTGTTCCTTCCCTCCTTAAGTGTGCCTTGGTGCTCTTTCTCCTTGGAACCACTTAGCTACCCTTTTTTGTGGCCTATAATTTCCAGATACTATGATTATGCACAAGCCTCATCAAGTATTTTAGGTTTGAAGAGCATCACTTGATTTCTCAAATAACTACATAGACGCCCCAAATGTTTGAGGAGTACATCTAGTTTATTGGGGGAAATACATGTTTGGTAAATTAATTGTCTTTAATTTACTTCAGTAAATGTCAACCAAGATTCATGTTCTTGTGAAGTGTATGTGCACTATATATGCTAGGATTTATTTTGCAAATTAAGTGATCTAAAAATGAAACTAATTTTAAATATGAATGAAATTATTTTCATACAAATTGGAGAGATTCAATGCACATGTTCTTTCAATCTAGAACCTTATTTAAGCTGAGCTTTTTGAAAATAAAGAATCTTATGTATATCGGAGAAAACCACACTTAATTCTAGTTTATCAAAAAGGAAATATTAGAAGATAAAGAAATAAAAATGATCTAACTTACTGCTGTTGAATTGAACTCATTCTACTCTAATTGCTAAAAATAAATCTTTATGCTAATCGACAATTATAATGAAATGTAAAATGTAAAAAGATAAAGTTTCTTCAAAAAGGGAATGACAATGATATATAAAAAAAATTTGCAAAACTTTAAACCCAAGGCTGATTACTAATGTGTGCATTCATCTCTAAAATGTACTATGTTTAGCATATCATAGGTTAAGTGTGAATGAAGAAATAACTCAGAGAAACTAGATGTTGAATGATGAAACAACCAAGTAATGATGTCAAAAATGCATAGCATAAATCACTCTTTTTGGTATTTTCAATTTATGAGTACTCTAGAAAAATGATTGAAACAAAATAACTGTAATGAAAAGTGTTTATGCAAAACTAAAACAAAACCTCACAGCTCACAGGGGGCCCTCTCGGAGTGTAGGGTTAATTTAATACTCAAATATTCTTCACGCACGCATTTGGAGAATAAGAGGAACTTGTATTAAGAAAACATAGTATGAATTTGTCCACAAAAGGATTATAAACTTAATAACAATAAGCGCCAATACTACTATGTTCTTAGTCTCACTTACTACTATTTATACAAATAATAAAAACAAATCAGAAGAGTTTTAGGCCGAGAATATGTAAGTAAATCTGATGCATATGAGCTCAATATCTAAGAGTCCAATCTCTTTATGACTTTCTATTGAAAAAGAAAGTCATAGGATATTTCGTATTTTAATAGCTAAGTGCCTCACTCGCTTGATTGTTGGCTTAAATGCCTCGCTCGCATGATTATCTACTTCTTGTGTTTATCTTCAATACACAACTTCCAAGTTTGACTGAGCCTTTGAATTCTAGATCTTTGATTTTGCTTAGCTTGCGAGACAATGTTAGTAGGTGGTTATCCATCTCAGAGCCAAATGTCATGTTTTGACAATCTTCTTTCTTCTTCTAGAACACTACAACCTATCTAACAATGGATTATGTCGTGGAAACGTATATTAGTTGCAGAATATACAAAAATCGGTAATTGCAAGATACTTTTGTCATAATTTCACTAAAAACATAGAATTTAAGTATGGATGGTTATTACCTTATAGGTATTGATCTTGACCTTAATATGCTGTGGGTTTTGTAGAAAAATAATAGAAAGGTAAAATGTGATGGAAAAAATGGTGGTAAAAAAGAGACATTTCTAGACTTTGAGGCTTGTGCAAGTACATCCAAGCTAGCATTCTTCTTCTTCTTTTTAATGCCAAACATGGTCCTTGGTTTCTTCATTAAAATTATGCTTTGCAATCCTTTGACCCTGTTTTTAAGAAACTTATTGTGAACTTTAAGTTTCCTATTATTTTTGTTCCAATGACAAAGGTGTAGAAATATGTTGTCATTCTGAACCTTAGCTACTTCCCTTTCCTAAATTAAATGTTTATCAAGAACCTGTAATTCATAAATATCTTGCTTCAAAATTCTCTTGAATGTTGTATCCCTGTTTTGTTCTTGGTTCTGTTGCTTAGGTATCACTTGTTTCAAATTGATATAACTTTGTTTTTCTTTGTGCCTTCTGCTCTAGAGATTCTACATAATCATAGATCTCTTGTTGAGATGGATCAATTTTTGGGGTCTACCTTATTGGATTGCCTATTGGACTAACCGTTGAACTAACTATATGAGGATGTGTGTGAAATTATTCATCTTCAATATTGATCATTTCTAATGATTGAGTGTTTGAAAATTTTGAAATTATTTCACTTCTACTCAAACTTATTCTTGAGCTTTCAATGTTTTGCTTTTCTACTTTGGCATCCTATGTTTTGTTCTTTTGTTTAGGTACTGGCTGACTCATTCTGGCTTTCTTTCTTCTAAGGTCTTTCTTGCTACTATTATGTTTCTAATTTTCAAGGTATTGACACATTAGAGTATTATCTTCTATTGGGTCCTCTAGAATTCTAGTCATATTTGGCTCCTGGATTTCTTCTTCGACTCTTTTTTTTCATGGCTTTCTTTCTTCTTCTTCTATTTCATTTAACCCTAATGTTTAGTTATTTTTCTGGCACTTATATGAAATGATTTCTTACTAAGAAATCCTGCCAATTATCCTCTTTTTCTTGTAAATGTGCTTCAATCATAATTTTAACATGTCCATGACGATACAAAAAGTTATCTATGGAGCTAGATTCTCATTAGATACTAAGGATCGTTTCCTTTAAACTCTGAAGTAGAAAGTTAGGAAGATTGATTTCAAATCCATCAAAAAAGTGAATCATAAGCCTAACATGATAAAAAAACATCATTATGAATCTTTCTTCACATGTTATAAATTTTTGAATGACAAGCAAACAATTTCACAATTTCCGTTATAATGTTGTCACTGGGATACCTTTCTTGAAAATAGACAAGTCCATCACTGGTTCTCTTAAGAAGTGAACCCACTCATTTTCTTTAATTCTTTTATTTTTGAACCATATATCCCCATTCCTCGATAAACATGTTGCTTCAGCTATAATTGACTCTATAAGGATGAGTTTGACATCTCCTATTTTGGCTTCCACTCCATCAAATGCTTGGGCGAAGGTTTTAGTAATCTATGTTTCATGCCCATCAATTTTTTTGAAGAACTAAAGCCAACCCACCTATTGGCTTAGGGGGTCCTAACCCAAGTTCAAAGTTAGTTGCGCCAACCAGCAATACCCTACATTATTGGCCCTTTCGGCAACAACCCATGTAGCATAGGCTGCAGTCTGACCCAAAGCAGTATAGGGGGATGCAAGAACCAAGTTTTTGCATCCAGAGACTACTGTGATGTCTTTTAGCGCCTTGGATTTGCCTTTGCACAAATCGATAAAACCTTAGGGCACACTACTACAACTCTGTTAAACGCAAAGGTCCACGATCAGTCCATACAGACCTTTGACAGTCAATTTACCTACTTACATGCATCAGAAAGCAATCTTAAATTGGTATTCACGTAGATCTACTTAAGTCGTTAATAACCATGAGAGGAATCAATAGAGTCTTCGTGAAATTAGTTAAACATGCATTGCATACATTGTTAAGACATATTCAAGAGAATCATGTAGCATTCAATCAATATTTCATAAAACAAATCATTCATCAATGACATACAAGATAAATAGACATGAACAAAAATAATCACTAATTCTTTCGAAACTCATCTCTATTGATCTCAATTCATAGATTATAGACTCAAATGGCCCTACACAAACAGTCGTAGGGGTCCGCACACTCAGTTGTGGACTCTACCTAGGCCTCCGTGCACTCAGTTGCAGAGCCTTTCTTCTTCTATCTAAGAATAGGAAGCAGAGCCTTCCTTCCCTAGCTTCTTCAATCAACCCAATTCCTTATCTTATCTCTGATTAGTTCTATCTAGTTCTATCTCTTCCTTTCGCTAAGAATCACTATTTATAGACTTCTTTCATACAATGCCATGGTATGCAGACCATGGCATTGTATGAAAGAATCTCAAAAACCGACTCAAAACTTATCCAAAACAAGGGGCTAAGCCCTTTTGACTCCTAATCATCTACGTGCTCTGCATCCACAAATCACAGAGAATTTACATTATTTACAAAATTGTACCAAAATTTGGGTTACCATAAGCCCAAACTAACCCAGGGAACCCCATCCCAACAAGCCCCCACTGCAAATATCCTGATTCTCCCTCTAGTCACTTTGATAGTGCCCCGATCTTACTGCGAAGATCCCCCAACTCCACCTGGATCACTGTAACTTCAACAACGCTCTGTGTTGTTGTCTATTAAACCTCCTCAACCAATTTTTCAGTGGCTGGTCCTTCTATTTCCAGCCTCATCATCCATTGTGTCTTCTACAGTCCCTTAAAATTATATTGAATGGAGAGCGTGATCTGATAAGCCTCATCCAAGCAAGGTTGCAACCTGGCCTTTAACAAGGCCTCTTTCTTTTGCGCTTCCTCTACCTGTGTCAGTATATTCTTTCCTTCTTGTAACTTGGCAAGGCGTTGTTCTGGTGCTAAGGTGTGTGTAGTCGCCTTGACCTCATCATATTGGCGCTACATCTCCCTTACCTTTGTGTTTAATGTTTGTAGGTTCGGATCGTCCTACAAATTAGTCAATAACTCTATAGCATGATCAAACAGTGCCACACAGTCAGTGATTGTGGTACCCAAGGTAGCCATTCCTTCCTTAATTTTGGCTACGCACTACTCCCAGATCGCAGGCAGAGTCATGGGCTAAAACTTTAACTTCAGTTTTGTAATCTTCATGTTGAACTCGAAAGTGACTCGTACAACTTCTTCTCTAGCCTCACACACCAGCGACTAATTTTTTGATTTTGGCTTCTAGCTGTGCATCCTTTGGGATGTGAAGTTTAGGTACTGTCTTACATGCCTCCTCTACTGCTGACTCCAAACTGGAACTACACGCCTGTAGTGCCTCCTTTTCCTTTAGAGTCTGCATCTTCTCAATGAAAATTTGGTGATTGTTGACTTTGAACTCACTGATGACAGTGAGTGCTCATTGTTCCTTGATCCTGAGCTCTTTCACGACCCCCTGATGTAATGCATGTAGAGACTCTAATGACAGCGTGACAAGGTTCAGTCCCATGTTTTTTATTGTGGGAAGCACGACTCACTTCTCATTCATTTTTGCGTGGATTGACCCATCAGGTAAAGGGAAGATTCTGACATCCTGCAGGCAAGCCATCTCCGCAACTGCACTCTTTCCTCCTGCTAGACTAGCTTGTGTGTCGCTTGCCTTCCCGACATCTTCTTGAATTTTGGTTGCTTGGAGCTGCAACTCACGCAAATATTTTTGGACAGCCCGAAGCATCTATATGTATTACTACTCAAACCACTACAACACTTCTGTTGTGGTGTCTCAAATTTTATTGTTTATCTCGTCGAAATCACCCTCTGTTAATACCATGGGGTCAACCCTTGTTTAGTCAGATTTCTGCATCTTTCTTGTTCCACCCTTCTGCTCCATGCCGCACCTTTTCAAAATAAAGGGGGGTACTCTGCCCTTCAGCACCTCCATCGCCTTGGCCTGAAAGCTCTTCTTCCTTTGTCTCTGACAAAGGTGGCTTATCACCTTTTTGTGACTCGCGCTTCTCTTGTTCTACCTGGTCCTTAGCAGGATGTTCTTTCTCTATGCGAGCCTTTTTTGTAGCTTCCTTCTTTTTCTATTCTACTAGGGTATGCGAAGATTTCATAGCGGCCTCCTTTCTTTTCTGTGCAACAGAACTTTCCATGCTCGTGCTTGTGCCAACATCTAATTCTGATGGGGCGCACCATTCTATAAGCCATAACCCTATGACCAACTGCACGTCTGTTTCTGATACCAAATAGGGAAGCTGGTGCCATTTCTGCTTTGGATCCTTCTGTACTTGGATATAGACTCTGTGGAAGTCAGCCTTGAATGCCACGTAGGCTAATATCTGCTTGAACAAGGTTGGGGACAACCTTGGACGCTAATTGATTACCATATGGAGATCCATTTCCACAAAATTCCAAAATATCTTTGTTTCTGTAATCCTCACGACATCTTTCGTAGACCATAAAGAGGCAAATTGCGCGGCCTCCGAAAATCCTTCCTTGAGAGGAGGAAATTGGCAATCCTTCGAAAATATCCATGCAACGACCATAATTGATAGCACCAACCAAGCATAGTGGAACGACTTGGTTTCATCCCGGGCCTCGTGGTAGTTTGCTAGGAACTCCTGGCAAAGGTACTTGACCTAATTAAATTGTACGCCTTTCACGCACTGTGCAACAAGTGAAACTATTGGCACTAAAACCTCATCTGCGCGACATTTTCTCATAACCTTCCCTACTAGAATCTGGGTAGAAAATTGAACTAACTGGTATGTAATAGAGAGGATGGAATACCCTCGCGGCTTCTTGAGAAGGCCGTAATCCTTCTTCATCTTGTATGCAAACTCTTTCTCCCCCGTCTTCCATCCAAACTCCTTGGTAGGGTTCATGCCTTTGTAAGGAAGTCGCGTGATTTTGTGAATCAACATGTCCATGATGGGGATAAGCCCTCCTAGCCATAAGCACCCATCATGTACTAGCGTAAGGAGTTGGCGCACACATATCGTATTAATGGGGGTCTGGTGAAAATGGGGCACTAACAACAGATTGAGAAACCTTGATTTCTCAACACCGCGAACCCATTCCATCAGCTTCAATGTTGTAACACTCATTTCTTCATAATAAACCTTTCACATATATTTTTCTGTCGCCAAATGTGGAAACTTAGTGGGGTCCGTGAGGTCCCAATCCTCCATCTTTAACAATGGGATAAACGCAAGCTGAGGACCTTCAAAAGGGGCATGTTTAGGTAGTAGGGGTGTGGATACTGTAAATTTCTCAGTATCAGGGTCCTTTGTTACCTTTTATTTCCACTACTGTGGAGGGATATACGTTGGTAGCCTCGACATGGGTTCCACCCCTTCAGCACCAATATCCTCCATTCCTTGGAATTATTCCACCTCCAAGTCCACTACTTGTTCTAGCTACTTATCTTTCTTCTTCTTTGCCCATGTTTCGGTAGGCCTCCTGGGTGACGTGCACCGTCACTGGTTTCTTTTGTTTCTCCTTCATTGCTGGTTGGTTCTCTTTCATTGCAGGATGTTTGCCTTTCGTCACTGTCTGTTTTGGCCTAGGTGACCTCGATGCCATGGGCAGCATAGGCATAGCCTCTACACTCAACACTTATGGTCCTGGTGCGTCGGACACAACGAATTCCAATCTTAGGGCTTCAACGAGGTTAGTGGTAGTCATTCTTTCCATAAATAATTTGTGGGCTATGGGAGAAATGTTTGCTTGTGATAGGAATTCCTCCCAGAATGCTCGACTCATAACAAACAAAAAACAAAATTCAGCAACAAGTCTTAGAGTGCAAAGTGTTCTCTGTTGGACTGACACACGTAATTTATAGGGGTTTTTGAATTCAAATTCGAAGGTTCCCCCCAAATTTTGATAATAAATGCTATTTTAGTGGCAACTCTTCAAGGATTGTCGCCTTAATTGTCACCACCGCTCTCCACTTAACTATCTTCTGGCTGTCAAGTCATGAACAATAACCCTAATCGTCATTTTTCTGCTGGGCTGCACAATACCTTCCCTTATGGCACAACCTCCTGAGCGCAACTTCACTGGTAGCATCTTCGTCACTCTCCACGTAGGCTACTCACTGTGTTGTCCACCAAGCGGGCAGTGTAGTTTATAGTCCCATGCTCCCTTGCAACTTCCTCGAGAACTAAGACTATCCTACCGCCATATAGTCATTACGCAAGATCCCCTATATACAACTTCAATTTGCTTCCATTCACTCTTCCAGGGAAGTGTTCCCATTTAGCTTCGCAAGTTGAACTTCACCACCATCTGTAATTTCTTTGACAATATATGAACCTAACCAATGCATCTGGAATTTACCCAGAAATTTAGTAAATTTACTATCATATAATAGGAAAAGATCATTTACCTTTAATGTGCAAAGCTTGATATGGTGATCATGCCATGCTTTTTCGCGTTCCTTCTGAACTTGTTGATGGAATCCTTGTTAGAACATTATATATTACAAAGCAATGGAACACATAAAATATATTACAGAAATATAAACACAGAAAACACATAAAACAAGAGAGAAACAGATATACATGGTTCACCCAATCTGGGCTACTTCCACGGAGAAACAACCAGTCCTTCCTTTTATATTATCCAACAAACTGAAGAGATACAACCTACAGTAGATCCACTGTAGTTCCCTCTTCGCTCTCACACAATCTCCTCTCTCTTTCTCACTCAGAATACAAATCTGCATGAACGCAATACAATTCCCTCATATATAGTGAAGGGTTGCCTTCTAGGGAGAAAAAACCCTAAATTAAACATAACTTCTACTGTTAGATCTCTGCCTAATGAATGACCCAGATTGACTACGAAATTACAACATTTTACGAGGTAGTTTTACATCTATTTTTAGCCCCCCACCTGGACCCCCCTTGCAGTGCAAATATTACGGGCGGCGTTGCCGCCACATTACGAACTGGGTCAATTGCGGTGATACCTCTGAATATAGAAGATAATCAGGCTCCACACCCAACAATCTCCCACTTGGACACTAATTATAGCAACTCCACCGCTACTTCATTTGCTGGACAATGACTCCACTTTGGACCTGGTTGTTTCTCATCTTCATCATCATACTTGAAGAACAATTGAAACCAAGAAAAATCTCAGTTTCTCCTTGGTTACAACTTTTGTTAACATATCTATAGGATTCTGGTTAGTGTGTATCTTTTCCATCTTCAATTTGGAGAATTTTGTAGAATTTTTCTACAAATCAGCTAGCTCTAATACCATGTAGAACTTTTTCTACAAATCAACTAGCTCTAATACCATGTAGAAATTTCCCACCTATAGATCACCTAATAATGCAATGTACTAAAGCAAAACACTTGATCTACTTCTACAAGCAATTTAGCAGAAGCTTAATCAACCATGAGCAACATCAAAAAGAACACATATAACTGATAAGAAGGAATCAATCACACATAACACATAATATATCACTGGGGAAAGCACCAGCATAAAACCCCAACACTTTATTATCAATCAAGTGGAAATCCTCAAAAACATACAAAAAGAATTAGCTCAAAAGCTATCATTCTCTCTCTATACTCTGATGATCTTCAATTAGAAGATGAAAATCATGGACTACCTAGGCCTCATTATATAGGTTGTAAGTTGGCCTGATCATACCTGCTGTCACCTCAGGTCCAACTACGTAGTCATAGAAGAAAATAGATTCCTTCCTCATGCAAGGAATACTTACTAGAAATGTCCTAGCATCTGATAATACACTATCCCTCATCTGATCTCAATTGGGTCTCTGACAGAACTGACATGCAATAGTTATCCATGAGTGAATTCTCAGTTATCTAAAATAATAGTTGTCACATGCATGCAAGCATTAACAAACTATATTTTATTACTTTAACAACTTGTTAAAATAATCTAATTGGACTTGACTAGTTAGAACTAAGTCAACTGATTCTCTCATTATAGAACTCGTACTTATTCCCTCAATCAATGGAGGAAATTAAGGATAAATTCCTCAATCAGTGGGACAACTCATGTGCATGCTCACAA